>CM026176.1:8510374-8581612 GCA_014825975.1 Bombus haemorrhoidalis
CCTGCTCCGGAACCGTCCTGGAGAGACGGTAGGGCTTAGAAAACGCCCCGTTCCACCTGAGATGAGCGAAGGTCCCTGCAGGCTTAGCTAATACAGGCAGCAAGGTACTGGGTGCCTTGTGCGCTGGTTAGGCGTGATCCTAACCCCTATGGCCCTAGGGGTGCCCGGGTGTAGTTTGGTTCAAACCGAGGAATATGCCGTAAAACAACGACATATACATACCTCTATTAGGTAAAAACGTTCATCCCGTGACCGCGGCTACGTTCGGTGATTAGTTGTCGCCTCGAGCCCAAGCTCATTATCGCAAATCTTGGACAATTATAATCGGGTTAACTTATAAAGATTAAAGTATTGGGGATTTTCCAAAGAACTCCAAAGGGAAAGCCCGGTGTCCTTTCATCTCCGATATATGTAATGTCAAAATGAGATATTATTTTACAACAATATTGGTAGTCGCGATTATGATTGTTATTAGAATGATTTACTGGACAATAAAAGCGTAAATTAAGCTCTGGCATGAAACAGTTGACAGAAAAGATTACGGATTTCTCATAGATTAACATGCTGAATATGTGCTTCCGCATTTCTGAGGAGTATTCGTACCATTTCGTATTGTATGCAGTTCTCGAAGCGTCTAAAGTACAAGTTATTCAAGATACGAAAAAAATATAATTTGTTCTATATAAGTAATTGCATATGAACACTTACTATGTCTTCCAAATAATCAACTGACTATGCGTACACGTAAATATGTAAGAGTAATCACTAGTAATTACGAACATCGTTTTTGTAGTTATTGGTGCATCCTGTTTACAAATTGTATCATCTATTTATTATATTGTACATCAAACACAAGTTTCACTTGCATTTATCATTATAATCCCATATAGAGCTAAAGCACACGTTGCCATTGCCAAGATATAAAGCATAATAAAGCAAAAAAAACCAATACTGTCTCTGCGTATCTAGACAAAAGGAAATCATTTTAAATGAACAGGAGTATATTATGTAAACTATACGTTATAGAATATTATCACATAATATGAAATTACCATTACCTTCTTAAATGTAACTGTTTCTTAACAAAATAGATCAGCGTACGAATATTTGTAATTTTTTCCATGCTCAAGCATTCGAATCTTGCAGCGGTGAAGCACAGCAAGGAGGCCTATGCATATATGTCCAGCGATAGTGTCGTACATATTACTATAATGCAAGTAGATAATAATATTTGTTGGTGTTTTATTATTTATACTAAACACATTTTAATTCATGCAGTAAGAAGATGTGACCAGCTTCTTGGGGGCCAGAAAATTATTACCTTCCTTTAAATGTAACTATTTAATCACAGTCTTGTATATATGAGAAAATTTATAAACGATACGCATAATACGTAAAAATAACACATAGATTAGTGATTTACTGCGAGTATACGTGAAACACTGAATATGTGGCGTACAATGCATATATGCAATCTTCTTGCGTTGCTACATTCCCTGATTGCATTATACATTGGCACGTTACACGTTAGACAGGCACAAAGGGATGTTATTAAAACTTTTGAGAATTCAACATTGCATATGTAATTATAATGTAATCTTTTATATTTACGATTACTGTTACGATTCCCGTATATTATTCCGAGCGCGGGTTCCGAATTAATTGGATAACTCTGTTTATCAGACCTAATTCAATAAATGTAACGTTGCCAGTTTATTTCTTTCTCAGTCGCTGTTAGTTGCGTGCGTACACACGCGCTGTATTTCCGAGTTTGATGAAGAGGAAGGGATTGGAAAATACAGACAGCCGAAATATTTCTGTTTAGAGGGAGAGAATCTTAATGCGGAGATTATAGCTCTAGAGTCCCAGCGTACTTTACTTTTGAGTGATGTTGTCTTGCTACAAATACCTTAATAGCGTTGTTTAAACATTTTAATTGTTAAATTGTGTGTGTATTTTTACATTGCGGTAGCTTTTCAGGTAAGTATATAGCATACTTTAAATAAATTTTATTTTTTCATCATATATATTTGTACAGTTATCAATATTTTAAAATTACCTATAATTCAATAACCTTTTTTTCGATTTTATTATACTTCAGTCTCAGCCCTTGATATAATTCCCAGGGATCCTGATTCCCTAGGTGACTACCGATGCTTTTTCTGGCGCCATTGCATTTTACGAAAGTTTATGATTACAATGCAATAAAAGTTGGATCCGGATTCGTTTGAAGTTTTATCGCCAATTTAGATAAAGATGACACTTTAGAGTCATAACGTTTTACAAACGCCTGCACGGTCGTATGCGTCACATCTTCGTGAAATACCAAAAAGCTCTTCAAAGAAACGGTTTAGATTATCGACTTATATGTTTTTGTATATGTTATTTGTTCTGTATAATTTATATTTAGTTACAAGTCTTTGCTTTTGATTATAAGTTCTTGCGCCACTTTCTTTTTCCGTTTCTCTGATTTTCCTTTAGCACTTTCATACATTTTCAATCTATTTGAAAAACGCAGATTCGCTTTAAATGACTGTATTTTTGGTAAAAGTCAACCTTCTTCAATAATGTTTGTCTTATCTTAAAGGCATCATCTTAAATGATCATCTATTTCGACTGCATATATATAAAAATTACAAAAAAATATTAGCTGCACTGCATGTAACAGTTGACAAATATCAAGAAATTTTTACAGTTTGGTATTTTTACTAGAAATGAATTTTAATCCATGGATATTCATTTAGACATAATTTTTCTTTTAGATTGAAGTATAAATTCAAGTAGTATATAAGATCTGTCCCCTTTCTAATGCGGATATGATATTGAAAGTTTCTTATAATTGAGAATAAATTAAATTAATTTGTCCAGCCCATTCGTTTTAGCTTCAGCAAGTAAATTCTTGTATGAGAAAGGAGGGTGGATGAGACGTGGTTAGAATGAGTCTCCATACGCAGCAACCTCCACTTGGTGATGTTCGAGCAACTTGATATATAATTCCCAATCGCATCATTGGCACAATTATGAATTATTAGGTCGTCCGGAAAGTTCGTTTTGCGTTTGCCGTTCGAGACCTTATCTTGTTCTGCTTAAGTAAACAAACTACCAAACCACTCTACCGTCAATCGTATGGTCACTAGTTATCCTCTGGTAAGACAAGAGAACAGTTTTCGTAGTAGAAAATGTATCGAGTGTTCTTTGTGTGGTGAAAGATGGAAGACCAAAAGATGCATTTTCGTCACATTATGTTTCAGTGCTTTAAAAAACACAGTATGCCTAAAAACACTGCAAAGCAGATGTTTATGGTGATCGGTCTATAACTGTTCAAACAGTCCAGAATTGGTTTAGGAGGTTTAGAATCGGAAGGGCAAACGATCAACAGTGAAAAATATTGCACCCAACTTGAAAAACTTAAGGAAGGCATTATCACAAAACATCCTGAAGTGGTGAACAGACGTGGCGTCGTGTTCCACTACGATAACGCGAGGCTACACATTTTTTTAGCGGTGTGAACTAAACTTCCTAGAGTTTGATTGGGATGTTTTACCACATCATCCATACTCCTCAGACCTTGCACTATCGGACTATTATTTGTTCCTCTCCTAAAGAACTTTCTTTGCAATAGAAAATTCAAATAAGTAAACGAAGTGAAAAACGGCCTCGAAGAATATTTTAAAAGTAGGCCAAGAGAATTTTGGAAAAATGGCATTATGAGGTTACCGGAGAGATGGTAAAAGGTGGTAAAAGAGAAAGGATCATACATTATTTAAGAAAGGTAGACAGAAGGAAATATATTTTATACTGACTTTCTATTTAAAAAACGAAAAGAACTTACCGGAGAACCTAATATATAGCAAATAATATGTGCTTATAATATGTGATTGGTTGCGTCCGCAATTGCATTTTTATTCAGTCTTAATTCTAACCATCCATTAAATACTTCGAGACTTTCTCTTTTCCGGCGTTTCACTATTGTTTTCGCCAAAATCCTGAGTTCATTATTTACAAGTGGAAAAACTAGCAGCTTATGGATCTCAAGGCCCTGGCCACCATAAGCCTGAAACAACCATTCTCACAGCCTCGCAATACATTTTTCCATATAGTTATTATTTCACTATTTTTCCAAATTTCATGGCGCCAACATTGCTCACTGTATCACCAAATGTGTAATAAAAGATATTAATACTTTTATCGAAGCAACATAGGCTCTAATAACTTTTATTACACATTCCAAAGTTTTTTTTTCTTGTGTTACACAAAATTGGCGCAGATGGTAGGATCCGCTAATGATAAAAAGAGTAGTGAAACTTTGTTTAAGCGTCATTGAAGTATCGAAGTAAAAATAAGTGTCAATTTTGAGAGTTTGCCAATGCAAGTGTCTACCGCATCGAAATGGAAACTCTGCGTATATCACCGCTGTGTCTGAAGAACATGGTTTTGATATACGTAGATACTTTAGGCAAAGATTATGCGACACTTGTGGAAAAGAAAATCACGGTACTTGTAATGTAAATTAAGCTGTAAGAATTAGACCTAAATATTAACAGTATCCAAGTTCCCAATTAAAATCGTTCGTGAAGCCCAACCTGTCAATCGATCCATATTCAGAATCAAATTCGAAGTCAACCAAACTCAAACTAGTAGTTTAACCAACCTAGTTTGTAATTACTGTAAGAATCATCTAATCACCGAGTGTAAGAGGAGACAATAGAATAACAATCAGAGATAACAATTAAAACGCTCCTTCGGACTGAAAACGCTGTGATACGTCAGACAGTAGCAGTCAATTTGTAGAAAGTCGTCGTAAATAAATTTTGAGTTACATATTAAAAACGTATTAAAAATGAAGAATTCTAGACAAAATAGAAAAAGTATCACGATATTAAAAAATGATTTCAGATCATACATCAATCAAAAAGTGTAAAAGCAAAATTGACTTGAAAATGATTTTCAAGGTTGATTTTCAAAATGATTATAGTTTTTTACATCATTTAGATACATCTTTTCTACTTCATATTACTCTTTTACTTCTTTTTATTTGTAACTTTTTAAGTATTAGTTAAGATGTAGCGCTAAAATATAGTATTATAGGATATAGTGATATTGCTTTTATTATAGTTTTTGCCATATCTGATATTGTTTGCTACAGGTAAATAGCTTAACGTGTAATTAACCTCTGCATTTGCACTTGAAATGCAATCAAATTGAAAATGCCAATGTAAGGGTTAATAAAACTGTAGCATCATATTTTTCCAAGAATGTGGTACATTTGCGATCTATGGTTTGACAAAATTTGAACTAGAAAATCATGCTGAAGGTCAATTTTGCAGTCACTTCTTTTAACAGATGTCCGATTCGAAGATGTAGAATCACCACCCAAAGCCAAATACAAACCTGATCCCAAAGATAAATAACATGCACACCCTGTACATAATAAATGCATAAATCAAGAAACATCACTTCCCAATTAGCTGGAAAATTGGTATTATTTTACATTGAACAGAGCAGAAAAGAAGGAAGTAAAAGTAAGTAAGTAGAGACCCATAAATCTACCACTTACAATGAGTAAACTCCTAGAAAAGATATTTAATACCAAATTCAAACAAATTTCAAGATGCAAACATTATCATAGATCAGCGATTTGGATCCAAGGAAGAACATAACACAGTATAAGAAGTGACAAGAATAGTAACCGATATATTAGTAAATTTTAACAGAGAGCTATATTCCATCGAACTGTCATGCTATTACTAGATGTTGAAAAGACATCTGAAGGATCTGAATAGGAGCGCTTATATGTAAATTGATCAAATATCATCAAATACCAACCTATACTCATAAAATTTATAACGTCACTTGTTATGCCACGAGGCTTACTATAGGCCGTATTCCTAACCGTCGTTCACGGTACTACAGTGCCGCAGACAGATCGTCTTAAAGGACCGGTGAAACGTATACAATATAGCGACAAGCGCATATGTATCATCAAGCGTCGAGCTTTAGAGACGTCGATTTCGGTCGGTTTATCTATACAAAGAAGGTGGCATACATGATCATAGGCGCGAACAGTGGCGTAACCCGAGCGTAGTGGGGTTCGTCTCCCAGAGAAGACAAAGCGAAGATCGAAGGGCAATGAGTCCTATGAGAGAATTCTAACAGAACACAACGAGAGGTCTAACCGGCAAAGTCACTAAGTCTAACGAATTCATTGAGAAATATCACAATCGGGTCGAATTTATAACTCATTGATTGTATTCATCGCCAAACAATTTGTAACGTTTTAATTTATTATTATATCCATAATCGTTAAATATACAAATTTATATTAACCCTGTTAATACAATGTTAAATTCATTGAACCACCTCTGTTATCTTAAACGAGACAGGGGAACGACTAATTCGCGACGTTGATTATCCGAATCGTAGCGAGAATTTACGCCTCCCGCTGATACGCTTTCCTCGCGATCACGTCTCTCCGCGAACGGTCGTAACATCATTCTTCGCAGATCACTCAGCAATCTATACATGTTTCTATAATGTTAAACAAACACAAATTTACATGACAAAACATGAGACATATTAAAGATCAAATATCAAAGATAGAAAATCCATCTCAATGCAACCAATACTAAGGTAATAATATTCACAAAGAAAAAAGAAAGAAATAGTAGAATATTCTAAACGATAAAAGTATATGGGTATAAAATAATTCTAACAAAAACGGTAAAAATAGCTGGGAGTACTTTATGCTGGATACAGGATTAACCTTCAGAAAATGTATTTCAGGAAATGTATTACGGAAAACATTAAAAAAGTTTATACAAGTCTCAGGAAATTATATCAACTCTGTTATGTTAAGCAACAAAAAAAAAAAAAACTAATATACAAAATGATTATAAGATCCATACACTGAACTAGTTTGATGTGGAGCTGTCCCAATCAATATTAACATCTTACAAGACATACAAAACAAGCTTCTAAGGCTTAGGCTCTTTCATCTAATAAATGCACTAGAATAACTGACTCTCATGGAAGGACACAAATACAACGCACTGAGAAATATAACAATAAATTAGAATCAAACCTAACCGAAATCGAAAATCATAATATATTTTTAACTTCAAGTACAGACTACCATATCAAAAATGATCTATTTACATATCTATTATTTATTATCTATAATAACTGTTTATTTATGATGAATTATATATTTATTTATTTTTTAATTATTTATGATTTATTATTTATTATATAATTTAGTATTTGTTATTTATCATTATATAATTCTATGAAATGTAGTGACAACTACAAGATAAAAGCTGTGATTGTCAGGACATAAGCAAGCAGAAGTAAAAATAGACATATTAAGTTTTCAGTATAAATGTAAATTCATAAATATAAACTAAGTTTAAATCAAGAACACATTAAGTACAGACCTTATTGAATTAAGTACAGTATTAAATAGATGCAACAAGCAATAAAGACGATATAAGTAACAATAATATAATATAACAATAATATAAGTAACAAGAATACAATATATATGTCGGGTTATCATTGGAGTTAGGGCCGTATAATGAATCTTTACGCGAATTGGCCATCGATATTAGGTACTATTGATGATACTTCTTGATGCAAATGTGATTATTACAGAGTTTAGCAAGTAACAGCGGCGATTAGATAATCGAGATGTTGATGACGATGGATTTAGATTCGATAACGAATCTACGATCAACAGGATAACGAAAGTGATCATACAAGAGTCATACAAGTGATAGTTTCATACAAGATTCTGGTGACACTCAACGTACATATTTACTGGACTAGTTGAACTTATCGGATTGAACTTCAGTCCAAGTGGAATTGCCCTTATATACTCCTCTCCGTACCTCTCTGTATCCCTCGAGTCAATTTTTGTTTCAAGGGGAGCTATTTAATTACTCCATATCTCTGTTAGATACACGTTCCTTCCGTGACCTTGGCTACGTTCAGCGACCCGTTATGTCATTTGGAGTCCAAGCCCACTGTCAAATCTCGGGGAAACATAATTGGATGAAATCATAAACAGCTATTTATCAGTTTTATTATTGAAGTACGGCTATAATAAAAAGTCTGAACTAAAGTATTGGGAACCTTCTTAAACATTCCAAAAGAAACGCCCCGATGTCCTTTCATCTCCGACATGTATATGTATATGACGATGGGCCTCGCACACAACGGGTAACGTATGGCGAAATGCGTTAACGTTAAAGTCC
Organism: Bombus haemorrhoidalis; assembly: GCA_014825975.1. Classification (NCBI taxonomy): domain Eukaryota; kingdom Metazoa; phylum Arthropoda; class Insecta; order Hymenoptera; family Apidae; genus Bombus; species Bombus haemorrhoidalis. Next base: position 8,518,627 of record CM026176.1, read on the forward strand.
TTCATTTAAGTTAAGCCACTTACAAATAATTGTATAAACTATATATATTTACTATAGAAATGTCAAACACGTGCATGAATACCAATGGCAATGTTGAAACTGCTGATTACGTTACGTGGAGATTTTTATCACGCGTTGCAGCGCTATCTAGTCCGACTATTGTATTCGGAACTCACCGTTTTCCTCCTAAAGAGTATAGAAATTTGGCATAGGATATAGATAAAGAAGTTGGAGCCAAGGTCAGCTTCTTTACCGAGGCCTGTGTTCAGACAAGATTGGTCAAATCTGGTTTTGATGGGATATCCGGTTATTTCCCGGTGAATCTTTTTGTCTGTTTCAAACTGGAGAAACGCAGTCGTCTTAAATGAACTTTTGTGAAAATTTTTTAATCTATTTAAAGTAGTTTCAATTTTTTCGAAAAGAAAAAAAAAACAATTTTTCAATCCTTCTTGAAACGAAAGGGGACATTTGAAAAAATAAAGTTCAACATTGTGAAAGTTGGAATATCACTCATCCTTTAAAATAAGCTATTGTACGATATAGCAGTTTGAATATCGACAATTTGTGGGTAAAAATTTAGTGATTCTTTAATTTTGTAACGTAGTGTTATAGTCTCCGAATATTATTATTATCTTTCGGAGTTGTGTTGGAGTTTCGTTTGAGCTGCGGACGAGTGAAAGTGTCTATTTTAAATCCTCTGTTCTTGATACAAAGTCTTTAAAATCCGTTTAAAAGAAGTATAAAACACAGTCTGAGTTTTAACTTCCTCTAGTAGATCATCTATTTATACGAATGATATTAATAGACCAATTTGGGTGGTGGATATTAAGGCCCGCTTTATTATAATGTCCCCAAACCATTAGAATAATCTGTATTTGTTATTTTCTCTAAAATATTTTGAAGTTTAGTTAATTAATATATTTATTTATAATTTCAATTGATATTAATGTTTAATCAATACCTGCATTTAATTCTTATACGCTTACGAAAAATAAAAAAACAATATATACATATATATTGCTCTTTTATATGTGGTTATCAGATGATATAGTCAAGGATATTATACATGTATACATAGAAACTGATAGCGGGATATATGTGTGTGTGTAACGCGGTCATAAAATCGAACAGTCATCAGTTGCTGGGTGCAAATGCACACAATGCTGCACTGATTTCTGAGACAAGATTCCATTTTAGTTTAATGACCTAATGAGGGACGAAACTCGTTAGTAACGGCTTGGTCATTGAAATCTTAAGAATAAGCTGGATTTAAGCTTTATGCACGAAATTTCTTGAAAGTAGTTTGGCCTGCAGATTTGGTTGACTCCGTGGAGGCGGTCTTCCCAAGTTGGGAGGTATAGAGGAGCCGCCGCGGTCTCCCGATGACCTAATGATCCCGATGATTCAGGTGTTCGCGGGACACGGCGTTTTCGGCGAGTACCTGATGAAGATGGGATGCAGAGAGAGAGGAACTCCTTGAAAGATAACGCGGCGGAGGGCGATGGCGGTCAATTGGCCCAGAGGCGCTCCATCCTCGGGCCACGACTAGCAGGGAGGGTGGCGCTAGGGGCAATGGCCACTCTAGCGCCAAATTAATCAGTTAGGAAATTTTAGGATCGACTTTTCATCAAGAGGTCGCAAGGAATTTACCGGCAGTAATTCGCAAGAGGTCCCAGGGTACTCCTATTACACGCGTATGCCTTCGCCATCATGGAGTTTTAATCGATAAGAGACCGACACTACTCTGCTGCTACCACAGCAGAGAGTGTCCATGGGGTTTTCTTCACGTATAAAAAAGAGGTTTGGTTGGCAAAAAAGTTCAATTTAATATTTTTATAAAAATCTTTTATATATTCCGAGCATTTCGTAACTTTAGTATTCATACAAGAAAAGCAGTTCTACCCGAACAGCCGAGGGAAATAGACGCGTGTAACTGTGCTCCAGTGCAAGTGCGAATAGTAATATAGGCGGCAACCATCACTGTCAAATGGTAAAAGCTCCAGAATGGAACAACAAATACCACGAATCAAGATCACAACTAAGGATGAAATATGCTACATAAAGAAAGTTACAAATACGCTAAGTCGAAAACAACCACTTAATAAAGAACAGTAAAGTTCAGCTATAAATGAAATGGAAACATTGCAAGAGCAAGCAGAGAACAAGTACAATAACGGACTATCCTATCAAGATGAACTCTGGAAGGTTGTAACAGCTTACAAAAAGCGTGAAATAATTCCAAGCATAAACGTTATAAAAATTTTCCATACAGAAACGCATCGTTACGTCGCGTGAGATGGTCCGTGCGACGTCCCTCATGGTTTGGCCGACAAGATTCACGCGTAGCTACACTGACTCGCAATAAACACCTAGGAACCACCATAAGCCGAACCTTTTAACTGAGTCTCTATTCATACAAATATTTTCGGTTTATGGTCCTTCAAATAGTCCTTAGGTTTATTGCACGCTCTTACAAATCACGGAGAAAGCGGATGTTTGTCTAACGGAAAATCGGGTTTCTCCCTGAAACAAGGACACCCATGACCCACGTTGTCAGGAGACTTTCTCCTCATAGTTTCCTCATAAACGTTGGCTATAACCAATGGGCATCGCGGATCGTTACCTCCACTTTCTTACTGAAAAGTGTGACCAACGAATCCGCGTTCTTAGTTCAAAAGAGCACACCCATACCGAGCTTTCCTCCGTAATAACAAGAGACGGGTCTTCACTGCCGCGTACTCNCTCTCAACCGTACAGTCACCTACTATTCCTCTATCCTCCGTGCCGAACTGCCGCGAACTCCTCTCAACGGTGCAGCCACCTACTATTCCTCTATCCTCCATGCCGAACTGCCGTGAACTACTCTCATCGGTACATAACTATCAACCAGTGATATAAGATACCTATTGCGAAACGACGTAGCCTGTGAGTGTAAGAAATTGTTGGAAATATACTTATTATAAAACTGTTGATTACAGTTTTATTCCACAACAACCACCCCTATTATTCCACAAGAAATAAGGGAATCGACCTGCTCGTGTCGATTATTATAATCGTAACGGAATTTACGACTTCCGTTGACGCGCTTACTCGTGAACGCGTCTCTCTGCGACTGGACGAAAATACAGCATCAACGGCTACAAAACATCCTACTCCGAAATTCTGTCAGCTCACTGATAGAAGATGTAGATATGGACCCAAAAGAGGAAACCACAACAGATATCGTTAAACCACCACAGATTTACATTGATGCCCAAATACTAGATCCCCTTATTAAACTATTAACCAACACTGGCGGAATGGGAAACTACAGTATAAAACAATTAAAACTGGACTAAGTCAAAGTGCAAGTAAATACTCCAGAAATATTTGGAAACAGAAGTATTAAAGGAGAAAAACGGTGGGTATCATATATAGCAGCTTAAAACAGAAAAAAGCTACAAAATAATTAGAGGACTACACTCAAGAACAAGTACAAAAAATATATGTGAGGAATTAGCAAAACTTGGACACCAAATAAGACCAATAAACAATATAACTAGATATGATACGAAACAGCCATTGCCAGTGTTTCTAATAGAACTTGAACCCAAAACTAATAACAAAGAAATCTTTGACAGTAAAAAATTCTAAACACAACAGTAACAATTGAGCCACTTCGTTATAAGAAGGACATACCGCAATGCATACGGTGTCAACAATACGGATTCACAAAAAATTAATGCAATAGAATGCCGTCGTGTGTCAAATGTGCTAAGAACCACCTAACAATAAACTGTCCATACAAAGGAAAGATAGATGAAGTTAAATGTTATAACTATAATGGAAACTATCCAGCTAGTTACAAAGGTTGCGAAGTCAGAAAATAACTGCAACGTAAACTGTTTTCTCCGCTTCGAAGCAGAACATACAGCAACTATCACATTTAACAAGATATTATAGAATCAGATCCAATACCAGACATACAATACCTATCGAATACTAATCATAGAAACACCAACATCTTTGTCAGTCGAAGTTATGCACAAGTAACTAACTAATCGTCAGCCTTAAACAATCAAAACCGAAACAGCAACAATAACGACGCTACAGAAATCAAGGAACTGCTCAAGCAATCCATAAAGAATACTGAAATGTTAACAAAAATGATAATTGAGCAAAATACAGTACTCAGATAACAAATTAAAGTCATGCTACAACTACTCACAAACACGTTAAGTAAAAAATAGATATGGACGGGTGGAAAAATAGAATGGATGGGTCGAAAATAGCAGCTTGGAATTCCAATGGCTTACAACAATAAGCCATCGAAACTAAAACATTGCTGTATAACAATAATATTGACATATTACTTGTTTCAGAAATACACTTCACTCCAAAAAGCTACATGAGAATACCATAATACAAAATCTATGATATCAAACATCCCTTAGGAAAACGCACATGGAGAGGCGCAGTGTTAATAGGAAACGATATCGAACACTATTTACATAACCAAATCAATCAGGAACACTTTCAAGCAACCACAGTTACAATACAAATTAACGGCAATTACTTCCAGGTGTTAGCAATACATGTACCGCTATAACACAAAATGATATTACGAAAATAGGAAGAGCACGCTGAATCCCTAAGCGACAAATACATCACACCAGCAGAGTTTAATGCAAAGCATACGCTATGGATGAGCACTAGAAAAATATATCAGAACTAGTAATCTCAACGTATTATCCACAGGAAGACCAACATACAGGCCGATCAATCTAAACAAAACTCCTAACTTGCTTGATTTTGCAGCTATAAAACGACTAAAAACAAATAAATTAAAACAACACTCAATCTTGATCTTAGCTCCGATCATACACCGATAATAATAGAATACACAAGCAAACCAATACTTTAACAATTCAGAATCGCTTTGCAATAAAATTACCAAATGGCAAACATTTGACTGTAATATTCAACTGCAATATTCCACTAAAAACATCCGAACACTTCGAACAGGCAGTAACATCATTGATAGAAACAATACAAGAAACAGCATGAGCAACTACTATTTATGAATCAAACAACAGGCCAAATACTAGATCATCAATTTGAATTCAGCAATAAACACTCCACGATACGGCAAATGTACAGCCTCGTTAACGAAATTTTACTAGCAACAGAAAGAAATAATACTGTACAGCCTTCTTCATGGACATCGAGAAAGCATTTGACAAAGTGAACCATAAAAGCCTCTTATAAACAATCAAAAAACATTTCTCGGAATATATCCATCACTTACTTAAATCATACCTAAGCAACAGAACCTTTGTAAAAATAAAGGACGCATATTTTGAAGTTAAAGACATCAAGGCAGGAGTACCTCAAGGAAGCGTCTTAGGACCAGTATTATACACATTATACACGGCCAACATACCAACAACTACCAACAGTAAAATACTGACATTTGCAGACGACACGGCTGTACTAATCAGGCACGCTAATTCAAAAACATATTACTACAGTCATATTACTACAAGAGCATATAACAAAAATAGAAAAATGGTTGCAAGATAAACAAATAAAAGCAACCCCCAGTAAATGCGATCATATTACATTCACACTACGAAAACAGAAACCACAAAGTATTCAATTGAATGACTCACAAAGTTGTGAGTAAATACATGGAAGCAACATACTAAAGCAATTATAGACAAAATACGGATAAAAAGAAGACAGATGTACTGACTAATTAGTCGAAACTCTAAACTCAGCATAGAAAATAAACTAAAAATTTACAAAATGATAATAAAACCAATTTGGATGTACGGAATACCACTATGGGGGACAGCAATGAGCCACATAAATAAACTAGAGTCGCTACAATCGAATATACTCAGAACAATAGTCAACGCTCCATGGTATATGAGAAATGAAAATATATGCAAAGACTTAAAAATACCAACGGTCAAAGAATAAATCGACAGGTACGCACAAAAATACAAGGAATGAACGGCAATACATCTAAACCAGCTGGCTGCTGAAGTGTGCAAAATCCATATCAAAAGAAGGCTAAGAAGAAAACATCTCACCAATTTCGTTAAAGAAATACAATAGACAAACCATAAGATGGTATCCCGCCGCGGGTAGCTATCCACATGTTATTTAGCAATTCAGCTAGAAAAATTTACCGAATATTCAGGTGAACAAATTATAAAGTACAAATTAAATAATAATAATAATAAGAAGAAGGATAGAAAAACGTTATAAGTATAAAGTTGTATCATTTTCAGAACGGACGATCAGAGGGTTTTAGCCTAGTGGGAGAAGCCGTCATTTCTTCGCATACCATTTCTGTCTCGACCATGCGAAACCTGTAACTCAAAGAAAACATCGGATTATGTCGGCAACTAAGGCACTTAGAAAGGCACTTTTAAAAAGTTTGGAGTTACTTGAAAAAAGAAAACCATTGGTAATATTTGCTTCCTTGCTCAATGTTATATGAATTTACTGAAAATAAGAATCAAATATTTTGTGTTCTTTTTTTACTTTGTATTATCGTTAAAATTTCATTTATTGCTGTAAGATCATATTGTCATATTATTGAATAATAAATTATTTTTTGGCGTTGACGTTTCAAAATTATGGTATTTCGAAGTTTCACATTTAAAATATTTTGTAAGTATGAAATAATTAAACCGTGTTTCGTAATTGTCTTATATATATTTAATAGTGCATATAATTTTGTTTTTGTAACCATTCTGTCAGATCTCACATGCAACGGGTAACTTATGTCTAAAACGTGACGTAAGAGTCCTTTATCGAGGCTTAACTACATACATCAAGTTAATAATAAAATAATCAACACTACATTTTTTGAGAAAACATCAAGTATGTACGCGGTAGTCGTCCGTCATCTTGGAACCACTCAAGGACGTCACGCATGTGCTTTCGTCACATCGTTGCTGTACAAAATCTTTCCCTTATGTTTCCTTTATGATATTTAATTTTTATGTTTTTAGATGTGTAAAAGTTTGTCGAAGATAAATATAAAAATATTACAAACAATAATATAATATGATCAAATAATCATATAAAAGCCATAATATAATATAATTTAAAAATTAAGTATTATCCGTACGATATACGTACGATGAATCTCTATGGCTTATACAGCGCACTTTTAATAAACGTCTGACAAGGTCTTACATTCCACTTTCGTGTCCGTCATTTTGTATATAGTTAACTGACAGACTAGAAAAATAAGTGGACAAAATTTCAGAAATGCACAATGTTATCCAATGTTAACGTATTAAAAGTATGTTGGTTTACTAGCGTGTTACCCCCGTGTAACGCTTTTAATTGTCTTCTATGAAAGTCGTATTCGCTGCTTTCATGCCTGCCATTTTCATCTCTAAATCCGTGGGGATTTGTAAAAGAAAGTTTGTACAAAATTGATCTTAAGCATGATTTTCAAAATCAAGATTTTTAATCACAATGTACTCTACCAATGACGAAAAACAAAAATCTCAAAGAAATCATGGCAAATGTTCCCTTTTCCGGGAAGGAGATGTTAAAGCTTTAATAATTCTTGAACTGACTTTATTCATAATATGTTTACGTTTCTATTCTCGTTTAATGAGAAAGTAGCATACTATTTACAACAAGAAATAACAGATTAGCCCTGAAATATATCAGGAATAATAGAAGATCCCTTCGTGGTGAACACATTCCGCAACAATACGATTTTGAGTGGCTGAAGAATTAATATTATGACTTCTGAATGCAGGTAGATCTCGCATCAATTAATGTAAAGAAGAATATATCAATTATCGCTTTTGCTTGTGCCTATCCATTATTAATAATAAAACGATGACGAATAATTCGACAAGAAGGCTTATAACATTGTAAAATTTCTCGTGGTCAGGTACTCCAAACAAATGCTATTCGACGAAGGTTTTGTCATTGGATGGTACATAAGTCACAACGCGATCCACACTTTTTGGAGCGTGTATTACTTACAGATGAAAGCAGATTCTCAAGTTGTAGCGCCCTCAATCGACAAAATATCAGGATTTGCGCTTACAGAAGTCTACATGCAGTAGTTGAAAGATTTAATCGAAGAAGATTCACCATAAACGTATGAGCAAGCGTTATTGAAAATCATATTATTGCTCTTATCGTGTTATCCACATCGATAATATTGAAATAATTAGTAAAATGATATTAAAATAAATATTTGCGATATTTATGCTTACGTTCGCTAAGCGAATTATATGAAATTATACCATGGCATAGTCGTCGCTTCATCCATTTTATGTACGGCGGTGTCCCAACTCACGATAGCCAAACAGATCGCCAATTTTTGAACGGAAGGTTTGGTCCACCGCGGATAAGATGCAGGTGTGCTCCTCACATGCGGCTTCTTTGTTTATGAGATTTCACGAACGTAAATTTTTTTCTTTAAAAGAAGAAATTATTTATAGTTCAAGTAAACAGATTATATTCATTGAACAGTTGTAGCATCCGACTGAATGCGATGCCAAGCGAGCCGCAGAAATACGAGGTTGTCCGCCTCTTCTGCGAACGAGTTATGCTCGCAAAGGAATGGGCAGAAAGGGAGAAAAGAAGAAACTCTCACCCTTGTAGGATAACACAATGGAGGGGGGTGGTGGTCAGGCGACCGAGGGCCGCTCCACCACCGCTCTCAACGGGACGCGACTAGCAGGGGAATGGCGCCAGGAGCAATGGCCCCCACTGACGACAATACATTAGGATCAGCTCGATTAAGGGGACGCGGGGAATGCACCGATAGTAATTCGCAAAGAAGGAGACCACGGAGCATTCTTATCATACGCGCAGGCAAACCATCGTGGAGTTTTAGTCGGTAAGAGTCCGACACTGCTCTGCTGCTGCTCATTCATGAGGATTTCTCCACGTGAAAAAGAAGAAAAAAAAGAAGCATCCAACTGAATGTGATTTTTACCATGCTAAATAAATACATAATCTTGAGGAGAAACATGGCGAAAATGTAGAAATGCATGTTCAGGACTGTTTAAGTAGACAGAGAAGGTAAGAAGTGAAAAGAATGAAAGAAAGAAAGGAAAATATGGGATATATTATGCTGTTTCTGGGGTATCTGTATGCAACAATAAATGCTGTTTTCTCTGCATCTAATTGTCAATTTAACAATTGTTACGACCGTTTGCGAAGAGACGCGATCGCGAGGAAATCGTGTCAGCGGGAAGCGTAAATTCTCGCTACGATTCGGATAATCAACGCCGCGAATTAGTCGTTCCCCTGTCTCGGTTAAGATAACAGAGGTGGTTCAATGAATTTAACATTGTATTAACAGGGTTAATATAAATTTGTATATTTAACGATTATGGATATAATAATAAATTAAAACGTCACAAATTGTTTGGCGATGAATACTATCAATGAGTTATAAATTCGACCCGATTGTGATATTTCTCAATGAATTCATTAGACTTAGTGACTTTGCCGGTTAAACCTCTCGTTGTGTTCTGTTAGAATTCTCTCATAGGACTCATTGCCCTTCGATCTTCGCTTTGTCTTCTTTGGGAGACGACCCCCACTGCGTTCGGGTCACGCCAACGTTCGTGCCTGTGATCACGTATGCCACTTTCTTTGTGTGAATGAGAAAAATAACAAACCGAAGTCGACGTTTCTGGAACTCGCTGCTTGGTGACAGTTACGCGCGTGCCGCCACATTGTATATTTTCCGTCGGGCCTGTAAGATGATCTGTCTACTACACTGTAGTGCCGCTAGTGACGCTTAGGAATATTGCCTATGGTAAGCCTCGTGGCGTAACAACAATTATTAAAACTTTAACATTCTTTTTCCGGGACAGGGTTGGGGTTAAGTAGAAGTTAGGGGGTCATTTGCAACTCATGGATCCTTTTAGACTTTCGTTCCTCACAATAAATAGAATACGTTGCGCCAAAATATTTGTATCTCAAATTTTGAATTTCAACGTCAAGGTTAATCTTGCACGAACTTATTTCACACATCTTCACTGATCCAGAGGTTTTAAAATCACGTTACGGCGGCTTTTACATTTATCTTTTATACACCCTATACACCAGACACGCTCCTTTTTATGTTAATTCGTTAGTAATCTATAATCTGTAGATTGTTTCTGTGTAAGAAGGGTGTCAGGTCTGATTATATTGTTGGATGTAAATACTTGGAAGATGATCTTTCATCTAAAAAGGTCCTTCTAATATCGACGTTGCTGTTAATGCCGTATGCGCTGTTACTCAGTTTTTACTGAAGATAATCAATATCTTTCATTGTTTCATTGTATCGAAATGAATTGTTGGACCGTATATTCATAATTTGCAGCATTTACGGTATTCGTAAAGAGAAAAAGTGATTCAGTTGTACGGCGTTGCGGTGTGTGTTGTATTATGAAGATGCTGTAGGCAGCTTCTGTTGAACTGAAGATGTCACTGGGAGCGAGATGGAACGATTGTTCTATCAGGCGGTATTTTAGCAATCTTCGTCGATGTCAACAAGGTCGAAAATCGAGCGTGCTTGCGGTCTAGTACAAATGAAATATTTTTGGAGTTGTCAAAAGGTAGGTAGACAATTCAAATAATTTGAAAATCACCGAGTAGGGCTGTATAAATGTATTAATAATAAATATCGGAAGAAGTAACTTTTTAATGGGTTTTATTTTATACACGAACCATTGAACTTTTTTAAAAAAACATTCTCACATTATAAGTTCTTATGATAAGAGACAAAGAAAAGTTCTAGCTTGAATGAAACTTATATAATATAAAAATAAAAATTGTTCTATTGTTGAAGGATCAGATATTTTGTTCAGCCATATTAAAAAATTCTCAAATATTCAATAAATAGTACTACAACGATATTAAATGATTATCTTATTATTATTATTCTTATTATTGTTATTTATGTGTGTATATTTATCCTAATAAAATTATGTATAGAAAAATTGAAATAGAACAATAATACATGTATTATTATACTAACTACATGTAGTAGGTATCATATATTGTATTATAGAAATATACATATTACATTGTATAATGTATAATATTATCTATATATTATATTACCGAATTTTTATGTATTTGTATTCATTTAAATGGTAAAAAAATTTTATTTACATATTATTCTTAACAAGTATTCTTTTCCGTTTAATACTTCTTATGAAACTGTTAATTATTTAAGTTATAATTTTTATATTTTTTATTAAATAATCTTATGAATAATACAACATTATTCATACGGTATTATTTATTTTATGGAACTTCTTTTATTATACGTTTTAAAATAATTTGTTTTCATGGAATTTTTATTATACAGATCCTAAAATGTCTGTTCCATGACAACACTTTTTACAGAAGTTCCTAAGGATAACATTTCTTTCCATAAAAATCTCACAGGGACAGAGTATATTCTTTTAAACGGAATATGTAAGTTCGAATAGAGTGTACAGTGTAATGTAAATAGAGCTAGAGTGTACAGTGAGACAGGTTTCGCTGCGGGTCGCTGGTGTCGTTGCTGGGGTACTGCTGTATTTTCTTCTCATTTCTGATGCCGCGGAAAAAAAATCAGACTCCGGTCGCCAGGATTTGAAGAACCCGGGTCCCGAACGTTGTAACCTAAGGCGTTAACCAATGCGCTGCCGTCGTCCGACACTAGTTAGTGATGAGTGGTGATATTTTCGCTGTCTAGTGCCGCCATAGGTTTCACGCAACTCTGTAATGTTATATATAAAATTTAGACCACATTTGTGAATTTTGTACCATAGATGCTCTCGAAAGCTATGTATCCATTGGAGAACAGCTCTGAAAATTTTTTCACTTAAGTAGAAAATTCTCCGAGAAAATAGAATTGTGTTATTTGAGATTTGTCTATGCCTACGTTCTATAATTTGCGTTTGAAGATCAACGTATTAGAATACGCAATTGCTTGTAAGTTTGCGAAATCAGACCAAGCCGCCTCCAAGTTCAACTTTTCGGTCTTCATTAGTTAAACACGCATTATTATTGCTCGTGACCCACTAAGTAATAGTAAACGTCAACGTACTGTAATTCTTATTAATATTCTGTACTATATTCGTACTATGTTCGAGAGATTATTCATTTATATATCTATTTCTTCATAGTAGTGGTATTCAATTAATTATTTTCTTTAATATATTGAAACATCTATCATGGTCAGCAGAAACATAGATTTGGTTTATTTAATGCTCTTTGCGCAGCAAACGATAAATTAAATTACGACGAATTTGAAAATTGCAAAAAATTCGGATAATTAGCAAGCTAATTCAATTATTAGCTTTTTATTAAAAAGCAACAAGTTCCTAATAATACTATTATAAGTAAAACAATATATGGAACAATAATAATCTCTCGACCACCATCACGCCCGACTAGTAATAGGAATCGATTTGCATTAAAACACGCATTTACGTATGTGTATATTAAACATATCCATACTTAAAGTCATGTAATTTTTATTATGTAAGCACCAGACAATTTTATAAACTGTGTCCAGACAGGTAGAATTTTGTATTAAGACGGCTAAGCACGTTGTTCTCCACGATTTTAAGACCCTTCCATAACCTAAAATAACAATGTCGTACATCACAGAGATTATCTTAGCAACCGTTAATATATTGTATATTAGATATAAAAATGTAGAATTCCAAAAAGTTACTTGACTTTGAAATTTCTTTATTACTTTTGACAATGCTTAAAGTTATTACGATTATTAATCTATTAATATCTACCAGATATTTTTTATATAGATTCCAAAAAATGTTATTTATCCGTTTCTTAAAACCATTTATTCGACATATTTGTGGCGGCACTCGATAGCAAATACTACCACTCAACACCAACTAATGTCGGGTGACGGCAACGCAATGATTAGCGCCTTAGATTACGAACGTTCGGGGCTCGTGTTGAAATCCCGGCGACTGGAGTCCGATTTTTCTTCCACAATACGAAAAGGAGAAGAAAAAGCAGCAGTACTCCTCAGTAGCATCATCTACACCCGCGGCAGAACTTATCTCGGCCTCTACACACTAGCTAGCATTAACACTATCACGAACTACTAACAAAACTACAAACATTTACACCTCATATTCAAACAACTTCTCCCAATACAGTATTTTCATTATTGGTATTGCATCGCACTCTGGAAGTAACTCTCCGATAGTTACATATGTATATATATCGGAGATGAAAGGGCACGGGGCGCCTTCCCTTTGGAATTCTTGGAAAAATCCCCAATACTTTAGTCTTTATAATTTAACCTGATTATAATTGTCCGAGATTTGTGATAATGAGCTTGGGCTCAAAGTGACAACTAGTCGCTAAACGTAACCGCGATCACGGAATGAAAGTCTTTATCTAACAGAGATATGGAGTAACTGCATTGCTCTCCTTAAAAAAAAAAGAAATAGTTGTAGCGCCACTCGACAGTAAACATTCCAATGGTTTCTGCCCCATGGCCCGTCACACACAGATTCTATTCTTCGGGCAAAATGATTACCAGATATCGATGCATCTTCACAGTACATGTTCAGCTAGCCTAAGGACCCGTTATAAATCTTAGAAATTAGTTAACTAAGATCCTTCAAACGGACAAAAACAGTCTTTTTCCTCTTTAAATCTATCATCTACAATGGGAAAATACGGGAAATCTACTTCTCTCATGAACGACGCTTCCCGCTAGCAACTTTCTCTCAAGGGCGGCTAGCATCCTTCTCTAACCACCAATATAGAAATTAACCAATTAACAGCAACGTCAATTTCCCCCACTTTCCGAGCGAAGGTTTTCCTCGACGAATCCGATGATCTTGTTCCTTTAGACACACCCCGTCATAGTTTTCCTCTGCAGCATCACTGCGATGGAAAACATACTCTCGTGCGATTTCATCAGCGAGAAAACAACGTCTTTACGATCATTGAATATTGCCACGTTTTATTTTAACCAAGAGTCAGACTTAGACTTTGGAGAAAAGTACATTTACTAACCCGTTGACCGCGGATTCGTTATCGAATCTAAGACCATTGTCATTAGTGTCTAATCATCGCGGTTACTTGTCGATTCTGTAATACTCACACTTGTGCTAATCAACATTACCTCGATTGTATAACAACGATGGCTAATTCCAGTGAAGATTCATTACACGCTCCTAACCCTAATCATAATGTTATCCCGACATATATATCCATTTGAAAGATACATACAACGGGACCGATCTTCGTTAGTTCAAAGTCGTGCTAGTATAATTTCGTATAATTAGTATAAATGCAAATGTAGTGCTCACTTGCGACAAACATAATAGTTTTGATAACAATTTACGATTGTTTTTCTCTTAAATCAACATTCATGTTTGCACAGCACTGTATTACTACATGTGTAGTCCATTTACGACTAAAGCTGTCGTGAGTTACTCTTGAGAATATATTCGAGGATTCGAAGCCTGAGAGTCACTGTCCAAGCGGGTCATTCACCTGGCAGAGAGCGCTCGTGCTGTACCTTCCTCTCAAGTGGCTACAAAGTAATTCTACTGTCAGAGAGTTACTTTCGAAGCACGAATCAGTTTCGAACCCTGAGCAAATGTGCTTCTGGACTAAATAAACTGTTTAAGGGAATAGGGCATCACTGCCTCGCTAAGTGGATCAACACTCACGTTTAATACAATTTATAAGAGCGAAAAAAGTTAGAAACGGAGACATTTTTTTTAACCACGCTTTCAAACCAAAGTTACTCGCATTGTCGAAATGTCGTCGTGTAAAGAATGGTCAAAGGGCAGCACTTTCAAATTAATTAACTTGTACCAGCAACAGTCGGTATTGTGGGATAGGAAGCACGTGGATTATAGAAATCAAGAAAAAAAATTATTGTCTGAAATTGGATTGAAATACGAATGTACCGCAGAAGAAATTCAGCGGAAGATTCATAACTTAAGGAACCAGGTAAAGTATACTACAGCAAATAACACTGATTAAACATATTATTTTAACTATCAGTTATTTGTTACTTCTAAATAACATTATTTATTATTATTTAATCATAAATCATAAAATATCAGAAGAATTGAGAAGAATTAAGAAAAGAAGAAGCAAAAGTGGTACCAAAAAGGTAGGAACCTCGTACTGGCCCTATTTTAATACATTGAAATTTTTAATTCCAGTGCTCATCCCGATCATAATCTAATCCTCGATCACACGAACATCGATGTCAATTGCAAGTTTAAAATTGTAATTGTTACACTCATTTATTGAATATAAAGACATGTAATGTAATTACATATATCTATACTGCCACGAAACTTTACTAGATGGTGCCATTTTGAAGTCAATAGTTATTTCTTTTTGAAAAATTATATAGTTATTTCGGTTTTTACGATTCAATGGAAAGAAAGAATTTTTTAGAAATATTTTCATTCCGTTAGTAAGATCAATATAACAGCGTACGCGTTTGCATAGATTACCAGCCATCTATCTTTTGTTCATAGTATATAGAAACGAGAATTGGGCGAACTTAAATCTCCGTGCGAAACTGCATATACGAGACTTTAAAAGATGTCTGTTATAACACAATAAAAAATGAATATCATAAATGTATTGGATTTGAGTCTGACGCTTTCTCGATTTGGTCCATGCTAAATGGTCGGTGGCCCATAATGATGGACACAATGATTGGTCGGTCAACCATATTTTTCGAGACACTGGCAAAAAATAGCATATATTGCTACTGCTTGTGATTGTGCGTATTATACCTATTCGCCACAAGGCTACTGGTAACCAATACCGACGCCTGCGCTATTATGAGCGCATAATATAAGCAGAATTCACTGTAACGATATCAATAGTTTTTTGCGAATATCTCGAAAACTATGCTCAAGCAATAGTCACAGATAAAAGAGAAGTGATTCAAAAAAGCTTTCTGTACATAAAGTGCATCATACGATTCGTCTTGACGTGCTGAATACGAATGCTGCGTCCTTTTCTGATGGAACAGACAAAAACTTATCAGAAACGCACAAAATCACAGATGTAGAAAACCAATATTAAAATACACTTTATAAGGTATTCAAATTGGTCTATGTTGAAATTTTTGCTCTCACGACAGCATTGATATTCAATCAAACGTTAGATAAACATTTCTGTTGGTACATTTAGCTGGGCACCATGTTGATCCTATTCTCTATGTATGTATCTCATTTTCTTTTTCACTACTTTATGAGTGAATTCATTTCTTGAAAAAGCAAGATATGCTTTCTTCTCGTTGTGTATTTCTATGCTCTGAACCTGTTCTTTGATAATAGGAATCAATCTCTGAATTTCTTGGACATTCTACAACTGGGAAATCTTCAAAATCATTTTCAATCATCCTTATTACCCAATGTCCGTCAATGTCTTGCGCGATTATATGTTCTTCTTCCAAACTTGCTTTCATCAATTTGGATAATTTTACTGAGGATATCAATTCTTCCACAAGAATTTTGACGATACAAATAATCATCAACAAGCATGTTTCGATACAAATTGTACCTGACACAAATGTTTCAATCATTAAGCATTTCTTTTTTATCAGCAAGTTCCAATGCTTTAAGCCCACGTTTATTGTAGCTTTCCGCATGACAAAAACTGTACGTAATACTGTACATTTTTAACAGCGATAACTTTATGTTTTCAAACCAAATACCTTTGATGACAAAAATTTTTTGTTGACTTCCCTTCGCTTTACATGGAAAAGTTCCGAGCCCGGGACGATTGAAGTACATGCCAATGTACTATACAATTTCTGTACGACGGTTTTCACAGTACTTGCTTTGGAGAAGAAGGTTGGGATCTTGAAACCAACGTATGGCATTTTCGCCATCTTTTAAACGTTAACAGTTCTATTTTCATATTCTTAAGCTGTATGAAAGACTTTTACATAAATATCATTGTATTTTCATCCAGTCGCGGGGAGACGCGTTCACGAGTAAGCGCGTCAACGGAAGTCGTAAATTTCCGTTACGATTATAATAATCGACACCACGAGCAGGCCGATTCCCTTATTTCTTGTGGAATAATAGGGGTGGTTGTTGTGGAATAAAACTGTAATCAACAGTTTTATAATAAGTATATTTCCAACNAATTTCTTACACTCACAGGCTACGTCGTTTCGCAATAGGTATCTTATATCACTGGTTGATAGTTATGTACCGATGAGAGTAGTTCACGGCAGTTCGGCATGGAGGATAGAGGAATAGTAGGTGGCTGCACCGTTGAGAGGAGTTCGCGGCAGTTCGGCACGGAGGATAGAGGAATAGTAGGTGACTGTACGGTTGAGAGAAGTTCGCGGCAGTGAAGACCCGTCTCTTGTTATTACGGAGGAAAGCTCGGTATGGGTGTGCTCTTTTGAACTAAGAACGCGGATTCGTTGGTCACACTTTTCAGTAAGAAAGTGGAGGTAACGATCCGCGATGCCCATTGGTTATAGCCAACGTTTATGAGGAAACTATGAGGAGAAAGTCTCCTGACAACGAGGGTCATGGGTGTCCTTGTTTCAGGGAGAAACCCGATTTCCCGTTAGACAAACATCCGCTTTCTCCGTGATTTGTAAGAGCGTGCAATAAACCTAAGGACTATTTGAAGGACCATAAACCGAAAATATTTGCATGAATAGAGACTCAGTTAAAAGGTTCGGTTTATGGTCGTTCCTAGGGGTTTATTGCGGGTCAATGTAGTTACGCGTGGGCCTTGACGGCCAGACCATGAGGTACGTCGCACGGACCACCTCACGCGACGTAACAATCATAAAAACAAGAGTATCGCTTATAGTATGCACTATCACTGGGATCGCCTCGAAGGCTTCGGTCGAATCTTCTTGAAGATTCTTTCCGAAAAGAAAGTTTCCTACATATGCCTTCCTATGATGCTGTCTTATCTTTTCAGGATTTGATTTGGGTTTCGAAGAAAACACGTTCAAAATTGAAGCTATTTCTAAAAAAAATGTTGAACAGTATGTTATTGCCACAAAAAATGGACGTCAAAACAAGTAGAATAATGCATAATATATGCTAAAAGTTTGGGGGAGGAGGATCACTGATAAAATCTTAACGTATGTAAGCAATGAAAATATTATCATCATGATTTTATTCTGTTATATTTCTTAAATTAGAATATAATCAGGAATTGAACTAAGTGAAAATACTGTAATAAATAATTGTATTTTGTTATAAATTATCTGCGTGAAAATGTTATTGTTATTTTTTTTTTTAGAATAAAAACATTACTGAAACAGAAGAAGAAATAGAATGATATGCAAAAATTAAAGAAATATCAAAGAAACCAACGAATCCGCCAAAAGTGCAGACGTTCAAAAACGCAAATGCCCGAATGATGTCGATGAGGAATTATGTCAAGCGGCTTTGCAAAAATTGCGAAAAGAACCAGATAATTATGATAAATTTGGACAATATGTTGCATTAGAGCTACGATCTTTGAAATCAGACTTCAATAAGGTAAAAAAGATTTATATTTAAGTATACCATCTACATCTACACCTATCTTGTTTCCTGCACTACAAACAGGTGATACGGGCCAGTAAATACAAAGTCACGCCGCGACCTTATAAACACTGCTACCTACATATATGTATATATCAATATTTAATTTTTGAATGTATATAATATATATAATATCTATTTAGTAATGGGTCCTTTATAATAAAATTTATATTGTTACGATCTAGTCTTGATCTTCGGTGTTCGTAAACGTTATCTGTTACTCTAGATATCGAATCTTAGATTTCTCGAATCAAAACGGTAATTGCCGCCACCAGAAGTAGTTATCATCTATTTCGATTGGTATTATTCGAAAGGAGGCGAATGACTGAATGGAATAGGTTCAGGAACTTATCGCGCCTTTCTAAAGCACGACAGTATTTTGAATATCCCAAAATGTCGTGCTCTCAATACTTTTGCGACAACTGGGGATGGATTCAAAACTTGTCGCAGCTTTTTAAAGCGCGACACTATCTTTAATTTCCAATTTGTTGTGTCTTTGATATTCTAATTCATAACCGTATGAGTAGCGTTGGCTAGCGTATCAAATAAGTAGATTTTACGTTTCGGCTATAATTGTTGAATAATTTTATTCGAGTAGTACATATGGTACAGGTTCGAAATTGAAGAAGAGAATGTTACAATGTTTAGATTCTCACCTTGTTTATGTGTATAATCGATCGCACTCTTATAATATTGTAATAATATTGTATTGTTTGAATATTGTAATAAGTTAATATAATTATTTGAAAACTGATTATATAATTCGTTTACAAATAACAAGTGTTCGGTTTTACTTCTTGATGTTACTCAAAAACTAGGCAAAACAATTCTCCGCTTCGCAAAGACTACTGACTGGCTGATATCTGAAAACTCTCAACTCAGAAGAACTCAATAAAATTCAAAACTTAAAACTGCAAACTCTCGAATGTTAATTCTTGACTGCTTGAACTGCTTGATAATTACTTCTTGACAGTTTGAACTCTTGAACTGCTTGACAAATGCTGCTTGACAACTTGATAACTTGAACTCTAAAATTTTTTAACTTTAACTTAAACTGAACTTGATTTTGAATTCTGGCTGAAAACTTTAAATGGCTACGCTTATTTATACTAAAAAATATTATGGAATAATTGTCACATGACGGTTTATTCCATAAATACGCGGAGTTTCGGAACGTGATTACTTCCGTAGACACTGCAATCTTCATTTTTGCTGGTGTCCTTCCAAAAAGTGTTAAAATCTCCTTTCTTCGCTGATGTGGTTTCTGTGCAACTGTTTTGGAACTTTTCCTTTATGAAGTCCCTGCTATTGCATTCCTCTTAGAATTTTAATTTCCGCCAATGATGAGTTGTACTTTCCTTGACCTGATGCTACCTTTTGCTAATGCCAATCTTTGATTCTTTGGCGCGTGACAGTTACTAGGTGGGGAGAGCGTGCGCCAGGCGGCGCGTGCCAGCGGACGTCTCATTGTTTCTTGTTCCGATTTCGACATTCTTCGGTCAGGTTTTAACAATATTATAATTATGTGTTTATACGTTTGTTGTTTTATTGTGATATTAAAGTATTTGTTCGCGCCGTATCTTTTATTTCTCTTAAGTTTTCTGTTTTTAATTCCATTTGCCTAAAGTTGTAGCTCACGCTATTTGCGAGTCATGACATGTTCCTTTCTATCTCATGTTACGGCTCGTGTGGAGCGCGAGACGTGACAATATTAAAGTTTATATTCCGTCATTTATAAATTCTTAACAAATGTTAATGGAAATGTTTTTCCTTTGTGCATGTACTGTAGATCATTATATTCATCATAAAACATTCTATCAGAAGATAAGCAAGAAACAAGCCATTAAATTTTAACAAAATGAAGTTGACGAATAACGATTTCTACTAATCTACGTAATAGCTTACGCAAACACGAGCAAAAGCTAGACTCGATTAATCAAGTATTATGTAATCACGTACGTAAGAATTCATTTGTTTGACTATTCCTGCATATACATTCACATCTGTAAGTGTTAAACCATTAAGGTACTTACAGTGTGGATTGATTTGCTTAAAATTCTTTTGAAATATCGGCGGTACGTTATTTGATATATTATTTACACATGGTTCAATTTTTAGACAGTCTAGCCCTGCTAGTCTAATCTAATCAAATTTAATAGTTTTAACATGTAATGTCTATAATAAGTCGCTGCATACTAACTTTTTGATTAATCACAGAAGGACCGTTTTTAAAAAGTTGTTAAAAAACTAATAGGCTGTGTATAATGTCAAGGAAAACCTTTTTGTAAAAAGAAATTCGAATATAAGTATTTTGAAATATAAAATATCGCTAATTACAGCGTGCAAAATGTGACATATTATAATGTAAAATTACTATTCTGTCCATTTCTAAATTGTTTGTTATTATGAGCGCGTAAAATGTACGAGTAGTCAAGAAATTTCTTTCTAGAGGGAGAATCTAAGATATTTGCGAAAAATATGGCTTTCGAGTTTCGTGTATGTTATTTTTGAGGGATATTGTCGCGCTACAAATAATTTGAAGTCATTAGAAAACTATTAAAATGTTTAAGGATTATTAATAAGAATAATACATCAATTTAAGTAAGTAAGTAGGATTCATGTTAAAAGATTTCAGCGAATAAATAAATAATAATAATATAATTATTATAATTTATGACACTACTGCAATTCTTGCAAATAGTTTCAATAATTTTTCTTATATGTAAAGAATAGAAAAAAGTAAGTGGAAAAACCATTATAATGCGATACCATCATTGGATCGGTGATTTGTAAAAACAAGTCCATGCAAAATTTATTTGCACCTTGAAATTCAAGATCAAATTTTTCTATCGCATCGTGTTGTATCCATCATAGGGAACAGAAGTCTTAAAGGAACCATAGATCGTAACTCAAGCATTCTTTTAGGGCAGAATGTTACAGTTTCATTAATGCTATACAGGTTGTTTGCCTACAGATGTAAACAGTTTTTGAGAGCTGATTCTTGAAATTAAAATAAGATGAAACGCGAATAAACCACTTTACACGAACGAAAGTAGGTCACCATAAATAGCAGGATGCACGTACATGTATTAAATTGATTTTACATGAATATAGAATACTGATTCATTACTCGCCTTTTCCATCGTTTAAACTAATTGTCACGTTTCGTATGAAATCAGCAGCTGCCTTAATATTTGCTTACAAGGATGGACACTTTTTTCTGAAAATAATTTCGCACATGGTTGGCGTTATTGCGTGATTTCGCGTCTACTATAACGATAATCTAATTATTATTTTACGTTATCAGCGCGATATGATTATTGGCTGAATACTTTTTCGTATATAATAAATATCGGTAAATTCTAAATCAAAGTGATAAACAAAACAGATGAATTTCTTGTCGGAAAAAGTGTATCACGTAAATAATTATATTTCGACTTTATACGGAAAGGCTTCGTTATTGCATATAGCGTTCTTAACACAAAAAGTATTAAACAGTTCTACATGTCAAACCAAAAAATGTTTCGACGGGACAGCTACTTTACTTATTTTTAGGACAATGAAGTAGCGGTATCAATCGGTGTTGCCGTGTCCGTGTAAATACCTGTTCGCTATATCTAGATTACTTATGCAATTGATTCTTGAACTTTGATTATTATGACACCTGTTAATCGTAGTGCATATTGAAGTGGATATACTTTTTATCTTATATAGTTTCATCAATTTTCTCTACTTCTTCTTTCGTAGAGTTAACCGATTTGGCAAATAAGTGGTTGAATTACGTAAATATGTAGTAAATTTACAGAAGTAATATAATATCATGTTGCTTGAAAGTTGCTCAGAAAATTTTATTAATCTGTACTAAAATGGTAAATTGATTGTTAGCTAGATAGTTAATACATTTATCATGAAATCTGAAAAACGGGTGTTTCAAAAATTTAATATGATAGTATAGTTCTTTTATATAGTGTTCCGAATAGTGTTTGGGACGAGTCACTATGAGAATCGCGTAATGAATATTACAGGTCAGAAGAAAGCGTTTCTTATGTTACATAACATCAGTGGTATCAATGTCGCTTAATGTCGTACTTTGAAAGGCACTTCTGCATGAATAATGCTAATGTATGTTAATATGTCAATGATATATGTATGTAAATATGAAGGAAATGTTAATTATCCAATGGAATTATGATATAAACTAGAGGTGGGTTCGAACCTAAGTTTTCAATTCTCGAAACTTACGAAACTTACAAAATTCAAAATTTGAAGTTTTGTCTTTGTTTTGTATGGAGATTATTTTGCTTTAAGAACTGAGGTCAATATTTTTGCATAAATCTTTATTAAACAAAACACAGATAAAAACATAACAGTGTATAAAAATATCTAATACATATTCTTGTTCAAGAATACTAACATTTGAAAAGTGTTCCAAGGAATACTATTTTTTTGATATTTTCTAAAAATTTGGATACTTTGCATTATCATTTCAGAACTTAAAGATGTTAGTAGCGAGCAGAAGGAGTAAATCTTCTGTTCACGCTGCGAACGATTCTTTATTTACTTATTTTATACTTTTTCTTATTTGGGATTGAGTTTTGAACTCTTGAAACACGAAACTTTAAGCTTTGCAGGGTTTCAAGACTGTGACGCGTTTCAAGAAACCCTTCCCTAATATAGGAGCATACATAGCATGGTTTTCGTTGTAATAAATGAAATATTATGTGCAATCTATACATGGAGATCTATATGCGTGTTCACTAGAAAAGAAATAAGGTCACCGTATCCGGAGACAAAGTCACGTATCTTGATTAACGTAATACATTAACAATAAATACGTCAGTACCCCACTATTTGTATCAATTGCGAAAGTAGACTCACTCAGTTTATCGATTCTAGTAGCACAAAATATCGGTCCTAGTGCTTCGGTTAATTCTAGTCGTAATAAATTATTTAGATCAGGATTATCGTTATTGATTTAATTGGTAACATTGCTGTTCTGAATCACCAAAAATATATTATAATTATTTATTATTACATCCAATGTTGCAATTTTTCCACCTATAACAGTATAAATATTAGTTGCAGATGTCAACTTCCTTTTTTTTAAATTAAGCATGATAGACGTAATTATTAGAATTATTGTATAGTAGCTACGATAATATGTCCTTGTTGGCTGTTTTATTTCTTGT
Organism: Bombus haemorrhoidalis; assembly: GCA_014825975.1. Lineage (NCBI taxonomy): Eukaryota > Metazoa > Arthropoda > Insecta > Hymenoptera > Apidae > Bombus > Bombus haemorrhoidalis. The sequence continues at coordinate 8,542,382 of CM026176.1, forward strand.
AATTCATACATGCTTTTAAAGTTGCTTCATGTGCCGATATATATCGCAATAAGAGTATCATAGATATTGATTGGTCATTTTCATCTATGAAAACGTTCAGAATGCGATTATTATAAAATACAGTATCACGATATTGATTTTCGGAATTCTTGGTTAGTCAGCCATTTGTGATATTTTTGCACCCATATAATTGAAAAAAACATAGAAAAAATGCACTAGTATTCACACGGCAACTGCAGTGTCCTTCATTTCTTTCGTTGTAAAATTGCGAATTTTTATGCATTTTTATATTTTTTGAACATGATTAAGGAAACGGAATTTAAGTAAAAATTGGTTTTATCTAACAAATATTAGAATAAATACTTTACTTTGGTTATTTTTTGTACTTTTGCATATTCTATGAATTGTGTGAATATCTGTATCATCAAATGTCCGCAATCTACTCATCACAGTACCGCATAAAATTATTCAGCATGTAGAGTAATAATTTGAGAATAAAGAATTTACTAAAATCGCATTGTTCAGATAGTATTTGGAAAGATACTTTTTTCTTGGATACTATTAATTGAGCGAGCCCAATACTTCTTATTTTCTTTCTTCTTTTAATTGTAGCTCTTTTGTATATAAACTGAATGTATAGAGTTGACTTTATGTATTTTTCTAAAACAGTTTTTGTTAAAAATCATGTTTCATAGACAAGGTATTACTAATAATACATATTACTAATACAATAATATTGTATTAGTTATAATACTATACAATAATAATTACTAATAATATTAAAACCAAATGAACGATATTTTGCAGAATTAATCAGATAGAAGAATAATCAGATCGCATAAGTATCTTATTGATGGACACGATGTATAAGGTTCAACGTTATCTCAGGTTCGAATCCTAAGTTACTTCAGCTATTTCATCAATAAAACCTTTACTGTAACAATACACTGAAAGCCTATACAGCGTACGAACTGTTTTATTTAAACTGATAGACTAGAACAGTAGATAACTATACACACTGCGAAAACAAAATCTTGTTACATATTATTCTGCAAGTTCCTCGAAAACGAGTCATAACTGCAACTATGTATGAATTTTTATTCCAGAAACTACTTATCGAATTGAGTTCATTTTTTCTATAGATTTTAATTAGGGTTTTATATATTTCAATAATCTTTCTTTAAAATTGAAAGATTAATTTTCAGCTGAAAGTATAAACAAATTGTTATTTTATCAATTTTTTAGTTTGATGTTTTTTTTTTAATAATATGCGATCATATCCCTTGAAATTTTAGCTATAAAATAATTTCTTTTTTATCATGGGGTTCCTAAAGTCAATATCGGAATGACTGAAGCAATAGAGGAAAATTTTGCATTATTTATCAATCTTTATCATCGTTGTTAAAGCGTTAGCAATTAGTTTAAGCAAGGTTTCTGATATGGACTCGATTTTGAAGCCATTTTTGAGTTTATGTTTTTATGTATCGTTGCCATATACGACTTGGATTTTGTTTATAGCCAGAAGAACTTTAATTTCTGAAATATCTCATGAAATATTAATATTTTTGAAATTGCATCTTAATATTTCTTTTTGTTTAGAATAACACAAGGAGTCAATCGATGCAAAAAAGTTTTAGGATCCCGTTTAAAAGGGAGGTGTAATTGTGCTTTGCAACTGCATCGATGAACTTCTGAAAAAACTGTACCGCACAATAATAGAGCTTGATAAAAAATGCAAAATTTCCCTATACAATTAGTTCTTACCTGCTATAGAAACAGAGTTATGTTTGGCCAAGTTAGTAGATTCACCTTGTATACGCAACCATCTATATAATATAATGGTTACATAACCATTTAGCTTGTAATGATATTTGGTTTATAATGCCTTATGTGTAAACTTTTCTAAAGCTTAGGCATAACTAAGTTTTAATACATTTTTTAAACTTAGAGTTGTAAGTTCCGTAGAAGTGTTTTTAGGAGATAAGAAAATACATTTACTATTTTTATTACTTTTATCCACTGATTTTGTTTATTCCTTTTGCTTATCAGAAGTGCTTTGACAATTTCTAAATAGAGTGTATCTAAATAGAGAAAATTTAGAAAAAAATATGATATTAGGAATGAACGAAGTAAGTGACGATGAATATAGTATAAATGATGATCAAGAAGATATGTTAGGATTTTCCTTAATAAAATCGTTTTTAGAAGTACGATTATAAAAAGCAATGTAAATTAAAGCAAACAATTTTAGAAGTGATTGTTGAAAGTGCTGAATACACCACGCCATTATTATCTACATCGGCATCAGGATAGTATAAAGCTAATTAATTGCAGTAAATATCGCAATGTCATTTATTGAATATTGAAATTGCATTTAATTTTGTTATTTCTAAAATAAAGAAATTTTTTTATGCTTTCTTCAATCCAATGGTCGCCCGTGACTGATTAGCAACACCGTAAAGATTCTTTTGATAAGAAAGAAACGCTTAATAATTAATATAGATAGCAAGATAACTTATTGTAATTTCGTTTGGACAGATTTTACTTTGTGTATGAACAAGTGCCTGTATGGTGCAAAAAGAATCCACTTTTAACAATTTCTTTAAATAAGTTTTAAGTATTCTTAAAATAGCTTGTCACAAAAAAAAAAATATTTTTATTTCCGTAAGAAGCTTTCCGGCCTATGTGACCTTTTCTTATCCTGAGAAATGATAGAATACGACACTAATCTTTGGTCAGCTATTTCAAAAGCATCCTATATGACAGGATGAAATTTCACACATGATGTCTGGAAAAGAAGGGGGAAAAGAAGGAAAAGAATGGGGCTGAATTGTATGTATTGACATCAAGGTGTTTGACTGTACGACAGAAAAATTACAGATGTTTTCCAAAAATCTAATCTAAACATTACAAATCGAGATTCAGAATCTTTTGCAGCAAAGTAAATATGTAAATATTTTGATAAAAATTTCAAATCACATAGCTTTGGATAATCAAAGTTACAAACTTCGGTCTGCTGAGCGATTCTTCCTAGGCAAAATATTAATCATATTAAATACTCATCTACTACTGCGGGAAGCCCACTTTAGAAATCACTCTAGGAATTATTGACTATTATTTATATCTCTCCTTAGTTTGTTCGTGTTTTTCTTTCTTCCTCCTTTTATTTCTTACTTTCTCTCCAAAGTGTGGAACATTGAGCGCGAATAAACCAGAAACAAGCTGCTGTTGGAACGATCATGTATTATTTGTGTACATCCAAACTTTTTCAAACTTGTCACTTTTATTGAAGTAATTCCATCACAAATAAACAAATTAAGAAATTAGAAAATGTTATTTCTCGTGCGTTGGTGATTGGGAACCGAAATATTTGTTATCATTTGCCAAAGATAATATGAAAGTTTGCAATTGTAAGGATTGAGAGTAAACGGTATGAAAATGCGTCGACTAAGATAGGAATTTAATTACATGTGTGACAGAGATCTCTATTCAAGTCTATAAATCTATATTTATCCAATATTTAATATTAACCACTATTTAAACATGCAAATAAATAAATAAATAATAACGTATGCTTTTGTTGCGATGCAATGTAAAGATAAATCGTATTCAATTTTTCGGATGTGTTCTCAATTCTTCAAATAACTTAATACTTGAAGTGAAGCGGATAATTGGCAGACCGACTACAATAGAAGTATTCGGCTCCTTAACTTTTATTTAAGGTCGAAATTCTGACCCCTCACACTTTGCTCTCAATCGATACTTATTTAAAAAAAAGTTGCGATACAACCTTCAATGTGCGTCATGTGCGTATGCATGTATGTATGTATTGCATAAATGTAAGTTAAATCGGTAAAAATAGTTCAATCCAAGGTACATGTGTCTACATTAATTCTATTCTATCCATACGTAATAATATAGTGTCAGGAGTGGGATGTTAAACGCTCTACGTCAGTTGCAAATGTTCATTATCCAAGTATACCATTTCTCATTGCTGAGTTACACACGTACGAAGAGGAAGTGCAGAGGTACTTGGATCCGGGAAATATTTCCATAAAAATAAAAATTGGGCTCCAAAGTGGTTCATCGTTTCGAAGAAGTAAAATCGCGTTGAACTGTAAGTAGTAACATTCAAGTATTTTATTTTTTGACAAGAAAATTAAAGAATCAGAATTATTTTTGAAATGGAAAAGTTCGGACTAACATTCTCTTGAATTGTTAATAAATGTATTAACGTTATTCGATCCAAGCTCTTGGATTCTAGAATTATTTATAATTAAATTAGCACCGGAAGTGAAAAGGATAATTGGTGAATTGGTTAGTCGATTATGTTAAATGTAGGATTATATCTACAATAATCAAAAGAACTTCGAATTGTCTAAATCGTGTATTATTACGCTTGCGTATATTTTATCGTTACTCGTCGATACCTTATGCTGCAGCGAAATCTTTGAACTTTGTATTATAATGTTTGGAAATCAGATCGATTTCTTTGTGTGTTAAAGGTTTTAAGATTACCGTCCTCTCTTGAATCACGTTCTAAGCTGTTCAACTCTCAGTTGTGAGTCTTTTACTATAGAGGAAGGGACGGTGCGATTCGGACAATCAGATTTAAGATTTAATTAATAAACGATAGTTTGTCACCATCGCATGACATCTCTTTGAAAACTACAAGATTTATGACAGAATATTTGCTATTGAACGATGAAAAAAGGAAAAAAAAGAGACTAAATATTTATTAATCGTTTTAATATATGAAATATCAAATTAGCTTTTTGTTTAATTTTTCATTCAAGACATTGCAACATTTTTACCAACCTTTTTTACGATCCTATAAAGTAATACAATCTCAAAATGATCTGATGTTTTTATCTGCGTATATAAAAATGGTTTACTACAACGGATAAAATCTATTTCCATGTTCAATTGACTCCGACTATATGAAGCTCATTAAATTTTTTCCTTCATTAAATATCTTATCTCAGATTCAGATGTCAGAAGTATATTGAAAATTAGAAATGAGCAACTTTTAATTTAATTACAATGTTGCTCCCAAATATGAATTTGGCTAGACTATTTTGAAATGAAGTTGTACAACAATAGAAGATATTTAGGAATAACTATGCACTCTAATTTGCTTGAATAAGTACATCATTTTTCTTGGAATTATTTCATTCTTAAGTTGTAACGCGAAATAATCTTTTATCTTTACTTCGTATTTTGTAATTTAGTAACCTTTCAAATAGTTTCGAATTGCAATATATTATGTCCATATCAGAAATAACGACCACCTTTATTATCCTACAAAAATTTGAAAATGATTCGTTCACATAGATGGTTTATTGATTAATCACTCAGTATTTCCATAGCAAAGATTTAATTATATCGTATAAATTATTTTCTTATGAAAATTATCATCTTGAAAATACGTTAAAAACTAGAAATGTGCAGTATTTTATTGAATTAATGGTATGCATTGTTGGGTTAAGATTTTAGCATTATTGGAATGAAATATTTGAAAAATAGCTAATTATTTAACATGTTTTATTCGATTACAAATATGTAATATTTAACATAATATCTAAGACTTTAATTAATATTAAAAATCCCATTCGTATGTTATTTGATTTCAGGAAGTAGATTAAAATAATTGATTCAGTTGAAAATAATTTACTTTATTTTGATATAAAATAAGATCATTTTCTCTATGTCATCTTTATGATAAAAATAATTAAACAATTGAAATGATTCAGTATTTGAAATTGTTATTCTTTATTTCTTTATCTTCATTTCAACGAAAATAAACTCAGGTTTGCAGCAACAGAACCGGTTTTCTGCGGTTCAAATCAAAACCAGCAGAGATGTACAGATAAGAAATGTACAGATCCAGATGGCTTTCATTCTGAATGAGAATTTAATTATCATTATAATTATGTTTCTATTTTGTTTCTATTCACTTACAATGTATTTTTTTACTTTGTACATAAATAATACAATATAATAATAATAATAATATATAATAATTTCTAACAAATAGCTTTTCTTGAATAATAATACAAAAAATGTACTGGATTATAATTTATATATTATAAATTCTTTTTACATGTACTTATAAAAAGATATTTATATATTCTATACACTAGCCTTCTTTATTTCCTTATGAATTTTGTTTAATAAATAGGTGTACTATTCGGTAATTATTCAGATTTCAGTGACCTTGAAATATACTGTCAAGATCAACATGCTGAGTAATTTTGCCCAATATATATGTATAATCTGTTTGATCATAGTTTATACACAAAACTATTTTCAATACTACATACATAATATCTATCGTATTTTGTATGTTTGGGTTAGGTTTGGGTTAAATCATTTAATTTGATCACGGCAACGTAAACACAGATATTCCTCTTCCACTCCATTTTCCTCATTGGTTTCAAACAAAATTCGATATTGTATCAAGACTAAACTTATTTTATTGCTCACCAATCGCCTTGCCATGAAGTTATATGAATTCTGAGATGTACGTAAAATGGTATCTGTGAAAAATTGGTAGATTTTTTGATTTACCAGAAAATATTTCATGACGTCGTGAATTGTATTAAATGCAATGAAGTGAAATTTGATCGAGAAAAGTTAATGTTTAGGTGTTATAATACATATTATACCAAAAATCGAAATAGAAAACATAAAGACAAGTGTCATCTAAAAATTAATACTTATAAGGATACTTAGTTTCAAAACATCTTCCAATCGTTCCATAATACACATTTTCCAATACAAAATAATGCTGCGACCACCTCCATAAAAATCAAATAAACGAATTATGTTTTGCCTCAAATACATTTACCGATTGGGCAAACTTTTGTAGTGAATAGTTTGCTTTATGGGTAGAAAAACATTTTGTGCATATGGAAGGTAATAACAAAATTGTCGAAGGCGACAAATGGGCAATGGATTTTTGAAGGAATTCATCACTCAAATGTACAAGTATTTATTTTACCAATTCCCGACCGAAATTCCAGCTCTTTGTTTGTCATCACTACAGACATCTGGTGATGAAACATAGAATGATCTTTGTTGATTCAGACAGTGGTACTCATACGCACGTACAACGTACAACGTATTTAACGAAATTCGAAATTAACATTACATTAGTTACATGGTAGAAGTTTTATTTTGTCGGCGATATAGTTGTGACAACCAAATTATTGCATTTTTAACATAATGGTTGAAATATCTCCAGTTACGTAGTATTAATAATAAAATGAATTAATTAACCTGATAATTATAGATTACCATTACCCTATTTATTAGTAAATCCAAATATAACCCAAATTTAATTGAAATCTAATTATAAGTTAACCCCACAATAAATACATGTTGTGTATCTCTATAATTGAGACTGAATAGCGGTTATACTTGAAAGTTTATCGGGGAAAGTTACTTAGAATGTTGACATTGGCAATATATTTCATATATCACAAGATTACATCAAAATTAGTGAAGTTCCAAAATGATTTCCTTCTGCAACAATACAGACACTCGACCATACATAAAGTGAATATTTGTCCATATTAGAATAGGCAATCTTGCTGTTTTAATTATCAATCATTTAGATGTAAAGTGGTTTACTATGGTATCAGCTGGTCCAATATCATAGTGACTTACTCTACTGTAACGTTCACTTATAGTAAGAAAAAGTGTTGACATTGCTCATAATTCTACAGTTACTTCTGTGTATATATGTATGTTAAATTTGTTGACTAGTAAAGATTTATCAGCCAAAAGTAAGTTTTTCGTTGAAAATTTAAAACAATATAAGTTTGATATTGTTACAAAAGTTTTCATTTATTGGTCAAGAAAATTGTGACGATTGTAATTAAATATCCGAAATCATAAAACTTTTGTTCTCCGAACTTATCTTATTTAATCTCGTCCAATAGTTTCTGAATTGTTGTCATTCAGAGAATCTATCAAATGTTATTAATTTAATATATTCAATATTGAGAATTTCGTAAAACTGGCTAAAAATAATCTCTTGTATCCGTATCATAAGAATATTGATATTGTAAAATGTGCGTTGTTTTTTCGGATGAAACATAATATGATTTCAAAATTAAATTTTAAGATTATTTGAAAATCAATTTATTTTTTAAATAGTAATAAATATTTTGTACAAACATTAAACTCATTTGTTTGTTGCTAGAGATTTATTTTCCACTTTAGGAAATAAATTATTCATTATTTCATGATACTTATTTGTTATTTAATTTTGATGCAAATGCTTGATTTGTAAAAATTATTCTCTACGATTAATATCTGACAGGAATGGGTAGGATTTAATTTATTAAGAAATAATTTATTCACAAAACTGAAAAGAAGTGATCGCACATCGCTCGAACGTAGTGCACATATCAAGCTAAAATCAACTAATAAGAATAAAATATACACAGTGGCTTACGAAAGTGTTCGAACACCCTTCAAAATAGAATAATTTTTTTAAAAATGAACCAAATGATCTGAATTTTTTTTGAGAGGTTAGTTGATTAGATAATGTACAAAATATAATGTTGAAAAAGAATGTAGTCAATCAAAATTGCGGAGAAAAAAGTAAAAAACTTTTTTATAAATTTTTTATCATGGCTTGTAATGAAAATTTAAACAACACGTTCTAAAGAGTTATGTCATTTGTCGAAAAATTCATCGAAGTTAGTTAATGTTCTTACAAACGATTAAACACGATGAAAATCGCAGTTTTCTACGACCTTTTTACGAGATTTTTTCGGCCTACAGCTGTGATAAATCTACATTTTTGTTCACCTTTCGATGACTGTTGCTGTTTTTGTACCAACTGATTTCGATTAAATTTTCAGTATGTATATAAATGATATAATTTTTCAAAATTTGTTGTTTAAATTTTCATTACAGAGCCAGATAAAAAATTATAACAAATTTCTTTTACTATTCTCTTTCCGATTCTGAACAACTGCAATTTATTCATAACTTTTTTGCGAGTCTCCAGTTAACTAATCCTGATCTCTCAAAAAAATTCAAATCATTTGAGTCACTTTCAAAAAATTATCCTGTTTTGAAAAGCGTTTAAATACTTTCGCGAGTTACTGTATATTTTTAAAAAGTGATACCTAACTATGGAAAAAAAAAATAAAAAAGATAAAACAAAAAAGAAAATAAAAAATAAAAAACGGGACGCATGCGCTTTACTCAGAAATATAAGGTAGACGTTCAGATATTTTTAAGTAATTGATATACTCACCAAATTTGCAAATAAGTAACATTTAGAAATGTAGTCGGGCATTTGCTCTGATTAAAAATTGTCACAATGATGATTAAATTGTCAGTTACTTCAACATATTTCAATATACCTGAGTGAAATACATACATCTTGTCTTTTTTTTAATCATTTTTTTAGTTTTGCGTAGTCGGATATCATTTTATTTAATCTCTTGAGGCCGTACGAATCTTTTGAGACCTGTAAATCGAATTTGAAACCACAATCGGTTAAGTTGTGTTTAAGTTGTAGGGGCACAAACATACAAACATATAGACATATATATATATATATATATATAGAGAGAGAGAGAGAGAGAGAATGATCATCAGAATTACTAGAAATTAGGATTTCTGGTGATTTCTATCCTATATGATAAATTTATTGATAGATGGACCTATTTGCAGTGGTTTAAACAGAAAACGATGATTATCTAATATGAACTTAATGCAGTAATATAATATAACTACGACAGCCAAATGGATAACTCATAACTCACAATAATTAACAACCCATAACAACTCGGCAAGTAATGATTAACCAATTCGCAACTCGCGCGCATCTCTCTCCCGATTCAACTCTCTCGACTCAATTGACGACCTGCAACTAATTCCTCGCAACTAGACTCTCACTTAACAACTGGCGATTAATCGTTGTTCTTCCTCAAGCATCCTTTGTCTTCTTTTCATACCCTCATACGCATGATCATGATCACGTACGCTTTCTTCCAAGTAACTATTTAACTGAAGGACTGAGGATATATTGATGATCCTTTCGGCCTGTTGGTCGAACACGCTTTCTCGCAACATTGTATATATTTCGTCGGATCTTTCTTAGATAATCTTTCCACGATACTACTATGCATATGCATACATTAAGGCACAGCACTATAATCGCATTAGCTGCAATTATTTCGGTATTTATATATACTCAGTGATTTACAATAATTTTTTCGAACGTGCAATAATATTTCGGTGTTGTTGTTATAATAATTAATCATTTGTTCTGTTAAAATTGTATATTATCTTGTGCATATTTTTTTGAAAATATTTGATTTCCTACATTTGAAAAAGCAATATCAGTAATTGTTTTTCTTTCTTTTCAGTAAATTGGCAACAAAGACGAAGACTGTGTCTTCTTCCTAAGCTTTTGATAATCAGCAAGTAGAAAAAATATTCCAACATGAACAACTTGGGTCATACGCCTCTCACTGTACCAAATTACTCATATGTCTTCGACTTCGAAAAAAACTTCGATTTCTGGGATACTCAAATGTGGTTTAAGGACCAGTTTCCGAACTGTTTTTATTATTGTGGTATCTATGTAGCCCTAATTTTTGTTGGGAAACATTACATGTCAAATAGGCCAAAATACGAATTGAGAGGCATGCTTATTTTGTGGAGTGCAATGCTTGCAATATACTCCATTTTTGGGTTTCTTAGAAGCATGCCGGGTATGTTTCATGTATTAAGGCATCATGGATTTTACCACAGCATCTGTATACCTAGGTAATATCAGTTTTATATTCTACTTCTTAAAATATTTTCAACAGAATATGTAATAACTTGAAAATTATTTATTAATTAAATATTATCTGTGAAATATAAATTATGTTAATATACATTCTCATATTTGAAAACATTATCTAAATAAAAATTAAATTTTGAACATTCATTCAAAGCATTATGCATGAAATGAATTTAAACAAAAAGTTTTAAAGCATGTAACTTGAATCTGTTAATTCGCCATTCGATTGAGTTTATTTTCGATATTAAACTCTCATACCACAATGTTTGTTTGCATCCTATTTTACTTGTCACAACAATCAATTTTACAAAATAAGCATGGTCGCATTTTAATCGTTCATTTGAAAAATGATGCTGTTCTACTAGCTCTTACTGATATTATTAACAATATGTTTATTTCGCAGGTAGAAAGTAAATAGCGTGATATTAATAAGGAAACAGGAATTTAAGATAGCAACTAACATCGTGGTTTCACATTATTCTAAAATTACAGCATGAAAAATGCCTTTCAAACGAGAGATGAATGGTGCAGAACGGGGTACGATTTCATATTGTTATTTTGCTAGTAGTCACGTAAAGGCCACATGAAGGTAAATTACGTTTCTTTAAAATAAAATCACATTTCTTATGCATTAATCGATGCATTACAGGAGATATGCATTACATTTGTCACATTGTTTGGAAAGTGTAATTTATTAAAATATGTCTTGAACTAATTGCTTTTTGGTATGAGCAAGTTAATATTTTCGTATAGTAAATAACGTGATGTATCGATCAACGTATAAAGCAATTTAATTTTATAAAAAAAAAAAACATATTTGATCCTCATGTGTACTATACGTGTTCTACTGTAAAATGCTAATAACACCAAATGGTGCCTTATTCGACATGTATTCGTCATGTAACTGTTGTATGAAGAGATTTTCTCATGCACTAAGTAATTTTAGAATAATCCGAAATCATAAAGTTGGCTTTGTTGTATTTATGATGCGCTATTTCACGTGCTAAGTAATAATAACTCCCTGTTTCTTCAATATTACGTTATTTACTTCCTCCCTAACTGTAATATGAATAAAATGTAGACACAATGTAGCCAATGTAGTAGCCAATAGAACTTTATCATTTCTCAAGAGAACGGTTGATTTGCGACATTGGTACTTTTGCAAGGCTAGCCTCCGTGATAAAAAAAATTGACTTTTTTGATCTCAACTTGTCTATAGTCAAAATCAAGGTCAAAACTGCAGTAACTTTTTTGCGTCAACTACCATTAAACTGAGAATGTAGAATCACGATGTGGCGATCCTAACAGATAATTTTGACTCACTTTGAACAAAAAAATTGATTGAGGCCTCTTTAGCAATTTAGACAGTGCACACAAAAAATTACGAAACTAATATTATTAAAAATACAACTTTTAACATAAATGAAATTGTATTATTACTCAACGTATATTCCTTCTCTCTCTATATAAATTTCAGATCGGCCATTCAACCATTGGAAGGCATATATGTAGTGCCTTCTTGAAATTATATTCAGAATAACTGTCACATTCATCTGAAATGATTCTATATCGTCAAAATGCTGTCTTTTCAGTATCACCTTCAGCTTTAGCAACAGAAGCAGGTCAGAAGGAGATAAATTCAAGAAGAGTGGGTAGTTAATTACCGTGACCGATTTCCAGGCAAAAAAGTTGTGGTACAGGAGAAACCATTTTTGTAATTGATATATGTTTCGCGTGACTTTTTTTTCTTTCTCTTTCTTTTCTAATCAAGTACTTTAATGTAAAATGATCTAGTTGTAGTCTGGCGGGGGGGGGGGGGGGAGCACAAATTCACAGTGAATCAACCCTCTTGAATCGAAAAGTGCGATCGACATTATTTTCACTTTTGACTCTGTGGCTCTTATCTACATCGGTCAGACATTTAGAACGCCCTTCAGTTTTTTGATGGGCTGCCTGGGATCTCCCGTTTTCTAAGTTGACGGTGCCATGGAAAGGGTAGCGTTTGGATATTGTAGAAACAATTCAGAAAAATGTGACAAGAAAGGTATATATGTTGAATAATAGATAATAAAACTTCATTTACCTTAAAAACAGTTTTTTTTTAATGCAAATGCATACAGAATTTAACTTTATGCTAAAAGTACATGCTCAATCCGCCTTGCGATAGCATATGTATCTAGCAAGGGATTCGTAATATATTTGGCACATATTTTCTTTACACGGGGAAATCCATGTCGAAGGAGTAAAAATATTCTGCAAAATTGAGATTGAAAACATATTTTACGAAATATCTTAGAAATTATTACGTTTAGAGGGATAGTTTAAACATAGCAATTGTCTTCCAGCAAGGAATTCAGCTAAACAGTTTTAATCTGTAATTTAATTTTATCTGTAAATTTTCTTTAAGACTGGAAATTCGCGTCTTTTTGTTAACTTTTATTGCATATTGTTGTTCTATTCTCTGGAAAATTGAGAAACTTCAAAGAAATGTATAAAATATGGATAAATGGGAATTTTTATTTTTGATATTATAAGAAAAATAATTGCATTTGTTATTATTGTACTGCATTTGAAATAAAATTGTTAGGCTGTATAGTTGCAAACATTGTATCAGACTACATTATTATGATTGCTATGTTTCATTAACTATTCTTCAAGTAACGAAAATTAGTTTCGCATGTGTAGCAATCCTCCAAATTAAGCGCGTCCACCATACAGCCACTTCCAGCACAAAAGTAAATTGTTTGTAATATGAAAAATACGCAACATCAGGCAGATATTGAGAAACATACTACAAACTTCAATTTACATATCATGTTCATAACATATAACAATATTTCCAAAATATTATATCGTAATAGAAATGTAATTATATTCTTTCCAGCCATCTTACTCAAGATCCAGTTTTCGGTTTTTGGTCGTGGACCTTTGCCCTATCGAAGCTAGTAGAATTTGGCGACACAGCCTTCATTGTGTTACGAAAGCAACCACTGATTTTTCTACATTGGTACCATCACGTAACAGTCCTTCTCTATACATGGTTCTCTTATGCAGAGGTCTCAGGAAATGGCAAGTGGTTTGGCTTGGTAAACTCCTTCGTTCATGCCTGGATGTACTCCTATTATGCTCTGAAAGCAATGCGATTCAATATACCAAAATGGGTCGCCATGTTTGTTACTACGCTACAGCTATCACAAATGCTTGTGGGTTGCATTTTAACTGCATCAGCTTATTACTATGTACACAGTACCCAAGTTGAATGTCACGTTACGCCTTTGAACATCAAACTTGCTATGCTGATGTACCTCAGCTATTTCATTTTATTTGCCAGATTCTTCCAGCAGGCTTATTTATCTAACAAACAGATAAACAAAATCGGAAAGAAGGATTAGTCCAATTTGCAAGTTATAACAAGCTGAAGTTTATGTAGAGTAGGTGAAAAATTTTTTAAATCTTTTTTACGGATATTTTTCAGTGATATGTTTAAAGAAAAACTTTATCAAAATCTCATGTGATGGATATGGACGTCAAGAAATAATTTGATGAATATAGTTTTCTCAAGCCTTCGTGAAGTTATAAAAATTGATTGTGAAAGAATGAAAATGGAAAAATAGAATTAAAGTAAATCTTGCACACTGAATCAGGAATAAATTTTTAATATCATAACGATATTATCGTTAACTATAGTACGAATGAATTAATAAAACTCGTCCTGGAAACACACACATCCCTAATCTGTTTACTTATGAAAAGATTTCCAAAGAAATTTTTTGGTCTCTTTTATTTGTAATGTTTCCTTCTTCCAATAACGTGACAAAACCTTACTAGAACAAAAACGGGAGTTCGGGTAATATTAATGTATCTAATATTGAATCATTTAATAGTAAAAAAAATATACTAACACAGATTCGCCGGCAAACCTGATACAGTTTTAATAATGAATTATACGGTTGACATATTTATTGTTGTACGTGTAAAACTATGAAACTATATATATATATATCGGGTTATCATTAAGATTAGGATTAGGGGCGTTTGACGAATCTTCACAAGAGTTATTCATTATTGTCACACAATCGAGGTAACGTTTATTAACACAAGTACGAATGTTACAGGATTGACAAGTGGCTGCGGTAATTATACACTAATAACAATGGCCTTAGGCTCGATAACGAATCCGCGGTCAACGGAATAACGAATGTACTTTGCTCTCAAGTTTAGGTCGAACTCGAGTTAATTTCCCCGTAGTACAAGGATTACTCGGCTTTAATTTTTTATCGAAACGTAGAGTATTCAAAGACGTTAGGTAATTCGCTAATGAGATCTCAAAAAAGAAATGACAGTCCGTCACGATGACGCTGTAGAGGAAAACTATGATGGGGTATGTCCAGGGACACGAGATCATCGGATTCGTCGAGGAAAGCCTTCGTTCGGAAGGTGAGGGAAATGGACGTTGCTGTTAATTGGTTAATTTCTATGTTGGTGGTTAGAAAAGAATGCTGATCGCCCTTGAGAGAGTGTTGCTAGCGAGAAGCGTCGTTCGTGACAAAAGCAGATCTCCGTTATCTTCTCGCAGTAGGTGATAGGTTTAGGGATTGTTAGGAGAGAGACTGTTTGTTCGTTTGAAGGATCTTAGTTAACTAAATGTTAAGATTCATGGGGGAGGGGGGGTCCTCGGGTTAACCGAACATGTACTGTGGAGATGCATCGACATCTGGTAATCATCTTGCCCGGAGAATAGGGTCTGTGTGTTGCGAGCCACGAGGCAGAACCCATTGGGATGTTTACTGTCGAATGTCGCTACAACTATTCTTTTAAGGGGAGTTATACAATTATTCTATACCTCTCTTAGGTAAAAACGTACATCCTGTGACCGCGGCTCACTATCGCAAATCTTGGATAATTATAATCGGTTTGGTTTATGGAAATTTAAGTATTGGGAATTCTCCAAGGAATTCCAAAGGGGAGACCCAATGTCCTCTCATCTCCATATTGAAAGAAGCCATAAAATACATAACAATTTGTATGAATAAAGTACGAATGATATTAAAAAATGGATTATGCATTACTTCAAGAACTTTATCGAATATTTTCTGAAATATTTTTTTGGAATATTTTCTGTGATTTTTAATATCAATATTGATTATTATCTTGTTTGGTATGTAGGGAACACCTCTCAAACGTTTTTCTATTTTCGTTCGAACTGCCTATGTACGTATGTATAATAACTGCCCTTTTCTGGTGGTATTACATATTCTGATGGTATAAGAAAATACTCATTGTTTTATAAAATACACACTACCAGTGAAGAATTGATAACCTTCCCATTGCGTCTATATTATATCATCTCCTAGTTTTATTATGAATTTAGAGGTTATTACTACAAAAATTAAAGACAATGATCAAAATTTTACAAACAGTGTTTTTTTTTTTAGTTCGTTACAATATTTTAAAAGGCAGCCTTGTGAAACTGCAGAATTGAGGAAAGAATATTCATCGGCGTGATGGTAGCTTTAATTAAGGATGGATTTCTTCCGGTAACCCCGCCCCATACGCGGCTACGTTTCTTAAAACTCGAATCACATGGGCGATATCCATAACCGCACTAGTTCCAATATATGTATCCCATGATTGTGTTGATATATATACCACAGCGTTAACATCATGGCCAGCATTGCTTCCATTTTTCAACAAGCGAGTTTCAAGTATTGCATTGCGTCTGATGCACGCATTTGACTGGCTTAGAAACTGTTTTGCGATCCGACCATAGCAGCCGAATTAGTAAATATTTATTTTTATTAAATACTTTTATTTTAAGAGTTAATTTTTATTTAATAAAAATTATTGAAAATTATTTGTTATTAAATATTCTCATGCTAAAAATATATTTTTAGTTAGTAAAAATTAATAGCAATTAGTAGAACTTATACATTTTTTAATAACAATTAATTGTCATTAAATATTCTAATTTTAACAATAATTACGAGTTAAAACAATTAGTTTCATTTAAAATATCACGATTCTGTCTTCATAACCCTAATGTAATCACAGGATTATCTGAAAGAAGAAATATGTGTGAATTTCGAAGCTTTGGGAGATTGTGAACTCATAGGAGCAAAATGTTTTTAAATTCAATTCGTGAAATTTGATTTTAACCGCGATTCACATAATCTAAAGAACACTTTATATGTTTTTTCATTATTCAGCCAAATGATTGTTTATTAATATATATCTCAAATTTTGTACAATTATTTTTTCTCATAAAAAGTGCTAAAAGAATTTCGTCATCATCATCTTCTTCTAATAATACCCGAAGTAAATTTCGGTGTGTTACATTCATCTCAAAAACTGATTCCAGTTTTACCATTTACAATTTCTTCGTTTGATAAAGGATAGTATACTAAAGGCACTTGTCCTCTTGTTTCTCAAGTCTGCTTATCGTAGGTTGCACCTATTACTCCAGGTAGTTGAAATTCTTCACATGTTCATTAGAATTGTCCCATCCTTCCTCCTTCCTTACACACCATAATTTTTATTTTTTGTGTATTTAATTCCAATCTCTTCTCCCTCAAATTTTTTTTGACCATCCTCAACATTAGAGAAATTCTCCCACGCCACATTAGCGGCATATGCTACCGAGTAAATCCTTCTCTCCCTCAAATTCACGTCCACCTAACATGACATTCCCTCTTCGTCCTCTGCATACTCCTTTTGGCAACCTCTTCCGTACCACTTATTACGTCTTCCTCTTTATCCACATCTTCATCAACATCATCACGTCTCAATCTTCCAATTCTCTCAAAAAATCCCTATTCTTTCGTACTAGGCTCGTTATGTTTCAAAAAGGCACTCTACACTTCATTTTCCCCTCTTTCTCATATTTTCTATTCTTCCCCCATCTAGTCCACCCCATCCTCCTTTCCTAGCTCTTCTAGCTTCCTTTCCCTCTCTCTGTATTTATTTACCTTGCGTATCCTTTACACCTCAATCCACATTTTTCCATATCCTACTCTTACCCTTTTCCCTTCATTTTGCCCATTTTGCATCCTCCCGTCACTTTATGTCAAATCATGATCGATCTTTTCTTTCTGTTGAATCGTGAGCAGAGTAATTTCTTTCTCATTCGCTTTCTGCGAATACACATTTCATATACAGTACTAACGGGGAGTCAATAATTAATGGTTATCATCGGGTACTAGTAAGTTCATAACAATGTATAGTTCAGTATATATCTGACACAAGTAAAACTTACCAATTTTACAAAGATTTAAGTGTTTGTAACTGGGTAGGACATTACCTGAACTTCATGTTCTAGGCCTCGACAACTTCTACAGTTACATGTACTTTCCAATTACTCTTCGGAAATACTCAGTTTATATTACGTTTCAAGCTATTGGGTTGGTTTGTGAAACAAACTAGAATTCTAGGAGTGTGTTGTAATAATCCACCCCCACACCCTTAAATGATTAAGAATTCAAAACAAACAAAAAGACCAGACGTAGACCTTTTGTAAATTCCAATTGGAATATCTTCCTACCTCTTAATTTCTTTTCATTATTATATGTTTTAGATTCTCTGTCATCTGATCCTCCTCCGCTCTTTTCCTTAGTGTTCCTTCTTCGCCGCACCTATCTTCTTCAACAGCTCTTCCATTTATTATCTTGTCCCGCCTTCTGTGACAAGTATTCCACCAAAAGCTCTTCTTAAACGCTTTCTTTTTATCTCCTCCCCTAAATATCTTGGCATCCACCCCCTTCCTACTTTTAAAAAATTTATCCAGGTCTCGTTCCGTTCCCGTGCTATTGCTTTTCCTCTTCCTAACGTCTCCACATTTGTCGATCACCCCTTCCATCTTTTCCTCACTTTTCTATCTCCTACATTTCATCTATACCATATCTCCAATACTTACCATAATCCACCATAACGACACTTCTAATAAGCTCACACTTTGTAAGATGTCGTGACTTTTCCAATTATGTCCATTTTTTCCCGCTATTGCTATTTCTCCCCTAATGTTTTCTAATCTCTATACTCCTTCTCCTACTACTACTTTACCATATCACTCATTTCTCTCTGCTTCTTTCATCTTTTCTCACTCTCCGCTATCGTCCACTATGCTAACCCCGTTCATATTCCCAATTCTTGTATTTTCCCTCTGTCTTTGTGCCATTCAAACTGGAGGTCCCAATTATTATTATTAAACAAAAATATATTTAAAAAATAAATGTATTCAACAAAAGTTAATTTAGCTACCATAGTTTCACTGCGTTTGTAACTACACTGCTTCAAAACGGCGATGGACGTCGCCCATGTGAGTCGAATTAAAACCTGTCTCAGAGCAGGTCCTAGTACATTGCATAGTCGACAAACTGACCGACGTATCACCATGACAGAAGACAGACACAGCATTTTCGCATGACACGTTTGCTGATGATCGAACTTATGAATCTTCCTCTTTCTACTTGTCGTTCGACTTGCTATCCTTTTCTACCTTTGCCGCTCGTATTTTTACCTTTTTCTATGTCGCCGTTCTATTGCTGTATGTGCACATTGTCGCATCGTTGTGCGATTAACTGTTTTTGGTTGGTCGGTTTGTTAGCTGTACGACGCGCAACTAGGACCTTAGACTAGACGCAGCCGCTGAAGGAATCCCATCTTTAATTTGGGAAAATAGTTGCTCCGTGAGAAAAAGATCTGGGTTCGAATCCGAATCCACTAACCATATCGATCGACTATTTTTCTGTCTTCTTAAATCTTAACTTTTGTGCGCACAGCTGCATACGGAGTTAGAGTTCTATTACATATTTATAAATCTATTATAGACAAAATCTTCTATTGAGTTTCCTAGGATTGAATTAGGAAGAAGGATTGAAATACATCATATTAGATTTGAGAAAGATTTGAAGAAAGAAAATATTTCTAAACGAATGCCACAAAGTAGGTTTAAAAATCACAAAGAAATTAGTACATTCAATCGCTTGAAAACTGTGATAAAACAGAAGGATTACATACTAAATATTAAATCAAACGTTATAATTAATTTATACTGCAAAATCTTAAATATCCTAATACTTTTGTTCCGCTGAGAATGGAATATTATATGTATTTTATCTTTTTTCTATTTTATAACTAATTTTTAAATCTATAATTCATGATATACTTGAGCTATAGAGTCAACAATTATATTTCAGAAAAAATTGAATAGAGAATTACATTCTTTATAGTTTTAAGGAATTTTATACTAAAATTCGGGCTGTGTCAATACTTTTGTCTGCCGCTGTATAGTGTGTTACTGAAAAGATGAGTAACGGGACAACATAGGAACGAGGGAGTTACTGCTCTGTATCGTTCACCGTTACGCGTCGTTGGATTGTTTTGTTAGCAGATGTGACACTTTCAGTCAATACGCGTGCTTACCTATCTTCATGATTGCATTGAGTCTACTCGATGTAACCAATTAGGCCTGCATTCAGGCCTTATGTTAGTCATCTTTCCTCCAACGCACAGTATGTATGAACTAATGAGTAGTGTCAGATATTAAACATTGTTGTTTAATTTTGTATACCAGTTGAATTGGCACAAGTATTTTCACCACGAATTTATAAAGGTTTCTTGTTCAATCTAACTAGCCTTTAGTCAAGAAAATGGATGTTACCCGATAGCTTAGTTAATAGAAAATATACTGAGTAATGCACTTGATTCGAAATTCGTAAGCGCCAGATGTAATGGCAACATAACTACATGTACGCTTACGGCTACAACCAAACATGACACCCACCATCTATGAGTTACTGCTAGAATTGAAATTAGTTATAAACGAGAATAAAGAGGGAGTTCGGTGTTACCGATCACTTGTTCTGTACGTGAAGAAATCCTGATGGACACTCCGCCTCTGCGGCAGCAGCAGATCAGTGTCGAACTCTTACCGATTAAAACTCCACGACAGCCTGCCTACGCGTGTGACAGGAGCGTCCCGGTATCTCTTGCGAATTACTGCCGATGTACTCCCCACGTCCTTTTAATCAAGCCAATCCTAAAATTTCCTAATTGATGAATTGGCGCTAGAGAAGGTTATTTTCCCTAGTACCACCCCCCTGCTAGTCGTGACTCGTTGGAGGTGGCTGTGGAGTGGCCCTGGACCGTCTGACAGCTATGACCCTTCGCTGCGTTACCCTATAAGGGTGAGAGTTTTCCTCTCTCTCCCTCTCTACCCGCTCCTTGCGAGCATAACTTGCTCGCAGAAGAAGCGGACAGCCTTGTATTCCTGCGGCCCGTTCAGCACTGCCTCCACGATTTCTGAGGGGGCCAATTTCTCGCCCATGACGAAATGCAGTGTGTAGCCAGACAGTTCCCACGTCAAACAAAACTCCAGCGAGTGCTGCGCCATGTCCCCGCAGTGGTAACAGATGACCCTCATCATGCGTCCAACGTTCATCAGGTATGCGCCGAACATGCCCGTGAGCACTTGGGTTATCCTGTAGGTCAACGGGAGACCACGGCGGTTTCCCCATGCCACCCAACTTGGGAGGATCGCCTCCACGCCTCGATGTTCGCCTCCCTCGTTGATCAGCTTAGACCGCTACTGGCCCTATGCATCCTCCTCGGCGGTTACCAGATCGTCTCTCCCCCGGGTCCAGCGCTTTTATGTGGAAATATCTCAGCTTGAGTATCAACGGCCGGAGCTCCCCCGGAGGAGACGCGACCAGAGCAGTCGCCGACGCATGGGGCACCGTTCGGTATCCCCTGACGATTCTGATGGCGATCACCCTGTGCAGCCACCTTAGGACCAGGATGCTGCGGCGACTCGTCATTAGATCGTCCGCCCATACCAGGGCCCCGTACATCACTTGGGAACCGAACGATGCCCTTGTATAATCGGTGCACCGCGACTCCCGCCTCATCGATGTTTAGCAGCAGGCTGCACAAGGCATTGGACGCCGCCGACACCTTCGAGTTCAGGGAGCCGAAGGTCCACTGGCTGTCGATGATGAGATCCATATAATTTATTCGCTATCCCACCTCGACAGCTTACCCTGCATGCTTATGCTCAGACCGGGTGGTGGAGTCCCTTGTCTGTTCTTGTCTTAGAACAAGATGGCCTCCGACTTCACCGAGATGCAACGTTTCGTGCCACCCGTGCCCTCCAACAACGACCAGAGTGTTGTCCGCGTAGCACCATGGCCGCGCTCGGAGGCAGCGGGCAGCGTAGTATCTCGTCGTACGCGATGATCCACAGGATCGGTCCGAACACCGGGCCCTGCGGAATGCCGCGCTCGACAGGCCGCCTTTCCTGCCCCTCGCTGCTGGCGTACCATACCCACCTGTCGTCGAGTTAGGTGCGAAGTATACCAGGGCCGCCAGTATCCTGTCCCATGGTATGGAGTTAAGCGCGTTGACGATGTCTAGAGACAACGCCAATGCCACACCGTCCAGGGAAACCATGTCCTTCGCGAGGGCTCGAACGCGCCTAATCGCGTTGATCGTCGAGCGGCCCGTCCGGAAGCTGTACTGGCTTTCCTGCCAATCCGGCAGCCGTCCAAACATGTGTTGCTACAGATGGGCAGCAAAGACTCACTTGAGGACCTTGCCAACTTCGTTCAACAGACATATCGGCCGGTATGCCGATGGCGAGGTCGTCGGTTGGCCATCTTTACGGAGCAGGACCAGTCTTGCTGTCCACCATACCCGGGGGTAGATTCCCTATCTCAGACATCTCGTGTAGAGGCGTCGAAGTTTGGGAGTCACGTCCCCAATCGCTTCGCCCTAGATCCGGACAGAGATCCCGTCCGGGCCCGGCGCCACGTCGCGGGAGGCCATTCTTCTGATCGCCTCCCATAGCTCTTCCTCCGTAACTTCCCATTCGTCCGTCCACTTCCCGTCCGGGTTGTTTCCTGCGATTGTTCAGTCGCGATGTCTTCTTGCAGGGAGAAGAGCGACCTGATGACCTGCAATAGCAGCGCCGGCTCCATCTCCGTTGTTGCCAGTGGGCCCTTCGCGCGAAGTTTTCGCGTCCTGTACGACCTTTTCCATGTATCGGACTGGAGTGTTTTAACCAGGTCAGACCAGGCACGGTCCTTCGCGATCTTGATCTCCTTTTGTAGTAAGCGCCGTAGCATGCGATCTGCCCGGTAGCGCAGGGAGACTTCCTCCTCGTCGCGTCGTCGCAGACAGCGGACCTTGTGGTACCGTCTTCGGGCCTCAGCATCTCGTCCTCAGTTCTGCGATGTCGGGAGTCCACCTATACACGGCTCTACTTCGCCCGATGTCCAGCGAGGTTCGCAGCACGATTTTGATGTCCAGGTGACAGCAACCATTTTGTTCGTTTCTTCGGCTCAGTCCGGGGCATCCAGAACGCTATGTTTCGGCCATCACCGCTAGGGCGACCGTGCTCTTTCCGATGGTTTAGAAAAGCAGATCTTGCGCCTGTCTTGACCGTCCCAAGTAGGTCTGGAGAATGCGCATTTTCCTAATCCCATAGATCATTGGTTCCATGGTTTTCTCCGCGTCAGCCTCCTTACTCGCGGGCTTAGGGTTGGGTGTTCACTGCGGCGGCGAACCTTCTTTCTTGCCACTTGCGATGGCGGGTCCGCGGGTGGTTTGTCATGTTTCCTTCTTCGGGGGGATGAGGGGCGCAGGCCGGTCCCACATCCTGTGTGCCGATGATGCCTCAAGCGCCTCGTAGAGCATGCATTTTAGACTCGTGGCAGTGCATCCTTTGGCTCGGTGTTGCCTCGGTGAGCCGCCACATCTGTAGTACAGGTGCCTCATGTCCTCCTTGAATGTGCATATCTTCCTCATGTGCCTAATCTCCAGGCACCTGAAGCATTGCGAAGGTCTTCGATTGATGGCATCAACTTTCGCTATCGACCATCCTATGGCGACTTTGCCAGCCTGGTCTAGTTTCTTCACTGCCCCGGCTGGACCTCGTATCTACACGGATCCAAAACCGTTTCGAGCGCAGTGGACCTCTGCCAGTTAGACGTCCTCCGCCTTGCAACCATCCTCCTTCGGCAGAGTGTTCCTGATTTCCTCGTTCCTGGACGAAACGTCTATTCTAACCACCCTTGCTTCCGCGGCTCGGAGGGCTCCTTGCTCGGGTCCAGGATCCGGGTCAGTCGAGCTGCGAGCGTGGCAGCCTTCTCCCTTTTCTGGTCGATGGAGACTCCTGTACATCGCTTCCGGTCATAACCTTACGCATCCTTATCGCCGGGATGCCAAACTCGGCCAGGGGTATGTTTTCCCTGACCGCGGCCAACACCACCTGTAGGATTGCCTCGATCCTTTTTTCAGCGTGTTCATCATTGCTGATGTTCGCGGTGTGCGTGGGAGAGGGCTTTGGTCTCTCGCTCTTCTCGCCACCTGCGGTCTTCGCTCTGGAGTTTTCTCGGGCTCTTCATCCTTGACTCCGGAGCTATCTTCATCGGTCGATTCTCCGCCGGCGTCTTCTCCTTCTTTTTTCTTTTCTCCACAGTCGTTCCACGGTAGCTGTTTGTCCTCTCTTGGTTGTTAGAGTGTTTGCAACTTCGGACTGCATCCTTATCATAGTCATGTCGGCCTCCATTCCACCCCATTCTCCCTTCTCTTATCGATGTCTCGAAGGCGTTCATCCATCAATTTCGTCTAGCTGCTCCATTTTGCGCTCCAACGCTGCCATATGTCCTTCCATTATCGTGGAGGTTCCGAGGGCAGGACCCGTCCTTCTCGCGAGCACTGCTGCGCCTGCAGCGATGGATCTCGCCACCTCCTTCAGCATCTTCACGTACGTGCCCTTGAGGTTGCGAGATGTTTCGGGAAGCTTGGTCACCTCAGAAGCTCGACGTAGCAGTTTTGCTCCTATGTTCGCCGTAGTAAATGTTCTCATCTCTTCGGCCAGCTCCAAGAGAAACTGGGAATATCCGTTGGTCTTTCACTTCTTCACGCGGGGCGCTTAGATGACGGGGGTTTCTTCGATCTCCGACGTTTCCCCGGTATGTAGGCTCCCCGTGCTCAGTGCGGAGCGGAAGAATCCCTCCTTGGGAGGGGCCGCCTTCCTCGTATGTCTGGTGCCAGAGTGTGTGGGCTCAGAAGCCTACTCCGCTTCGCCCCTTCCTCTCGTAGCTTCCTCCGCCTTTTCATCCTCATGCATAATAATGTCTTTATTTTTTCCAATTAAGGCGTATAAAATGGCCACTTTTAGTGATAGTGACTCGCACTTGTCACTATCACTTTCAAATAGGCCGCACGATGGCGCTTTCGGCGCGTATCCCAATATGGCTGCGTCTGCGTAGTTTTCAAGTAGCTCGTACGACGGCGCTCACAAGTGATTATATTTCACTTGTTACGTCATTTCCAGACCGAATTCTGCTTGTCCTTATACACACTTTTTCTCACAGGCACTAGCATTTCGTTTGGATTAAATTTCCTTGTTCGAATTTTCCAATTTTCCCGTAGATTTCGATCACAGTGCACGAAGCGACGTGAATGCCGGCATCTTTCCTTTCTCCATATGTAGTGTCGGACTCCAATCAACTAAAACTTCCACCATGACCGTCTGTGACGATCGAGGGGTGTCTGGGAACCGCTAGAGCGACACACCAGCTCCCCGCCGTGCACAATAATCCATCCGCTGATGGCACGGTGTGCGGCCATGTCACATCACGCCCCGTCGCCGGGGCCGTCGTGTAAGGCCGTCCGGATCCCTAATCGGGTTGCTTGGCAGCCCCTTGGCGCTGGACTTGCCAGCGTCTAAGTTTTAAATCCCACTAGATTGCGCGATGGTTCTAACGCGTCACCACTGCGCCCTCGCCGGTTTGTCCTCTCCGTGTTGTAGTCTCCCTCACCCGCTCCGCCGCCGTCTTCCGGAGCATAACTTGCTCACAGAAGGAGGTCACGGCCCTCTTACCTCTTTCGCTCGCCAGCAATGTCTCAAGAATCACCGGCGGCGAGAGATATAAATCAACCTAACCTAATCCTAACCGGAACTGAATATAAATCTGGCAGAAACTGCAACTAACCTAAACCAATTTCGAAAATTAGTATTACGATATACATTGTATAATGTACGAGTGAGAAACAAGAAGTCGCTGTAATAGCTTAGCGATAAAAAACAAAAAATAATAGCAATAAAGAGTTAGTCTGGAAATGATAGCCGCGATGAGTAACATGCGTAGTAAATTACGATAGAGTTTTGTATGTATAGAGTGAATTATATACTGTAGCGTATTGTTAGCTATAGCTGTAAGAGATGTATATTTATAATTACATTTCCAATAAATCTTATTCTATAATATTAATGTTGTGTTAACTATTGACACGATTCATACCAACGAAGTATAGTAACAAAAATTTGTTTATGTATATCTCATAAAACAACCCGAGTATATACATGGTGAGCTAATAAGAATTACTATGTACAATAACTCATTATCTATTTGGGGCATCATAAAACGTTTTAAATGAATTATGTTATACTTAAAGAAACTCATTGGAAAACGGCGTCGGTCAAAGACATGGGTAAGTTAGGTAATGTTCGTTCTGTCTTCTGTACCACACATGGACCCGGATGGCGACAATTAGAAAATGGCTCTACATACAATATGGCTGCAGCAGAAATGTACTCGTTACAATCTCCAAAAGCAAGAATCGTGTCTGCATATTCATGATTATTGTAACGTATCATTGCAATAGCTTCACAGATACTAATAATTCAAAGTAAACAGAGATCAACGACAACAACAACACTGTTTATAAATAGAAATAAAGTACAAAGAAATCCGACAAAGTCAGTTTTCTAGAAACTGAAGCCTTATCCAAAAAATTTCTATTTATTTTCGACTTTCCTTTGCTTGAGCAATCACCCTCCTTTTATCACGATTTTCGGTACAAGCGGTATGAAAATGTCGAAATGTTACATGAGCTATTTGAGCTATGATCGGGGACCCTGGTTCTGAAATTCTCCCCCAATTTTGACTTTCCTGTTTCTATATATTCTGCAGCCAATAGTGAGACTACATAACAATTCTTTCGCTAGACACAACTGCGAGATTTTCTAGCTTAGGGTCATACAGTCTATAAACAATACCTTCGTATCCTTCGCAATTACACCAATCTAAAGAAACAAAATAATTTTTTGACTCATTGCAATTGGAGAAATTAATATAAAGCTTACTAGATAATTTTATTTAAACATAACCGGATATTCTCAAAGAACAAGTCAACCGTGGACATTACAAAACCGTTAAAAAAAGAAAAAAGAAACAAACCGTTTACATTTATGCTGGCCAATATTATACCGAAAATAGCCAATTCTGCACTCCTATACAGAATACAATCTCGCCGATTTTCAGTGAATTTGGCAATTTTTATGTGTGCATAAAGGATCATTTTCGCGTGCTCAAACATCTGCTGCTTCCTTTGAAGTTAGAAACATGTAAAAATTCCACTTGTGATATTCTATTTTAAATAATAAAATAAAGCAAACAAAACAGAGATATAAAAAAAAATAAAACGACGAGAACCGAAAGAAAGAAAAATGCAAAAAAAGAAAAGAAAAGCAAAATATCAAGAGTAGAATGTTATATGTGTGGACACATCAGATGCATGGGAATAATTGAAAAGATACTGTTATCTATACAATAGCTGTTAAAAAACCAAACATTTGCATAACACATACAGGTAAAACCAATTGACTTGTCCTTCCTAAGTGGCCAATCATGTCCACTTGTTACTCGTGAGCCCCTGCAGTTGCAGTACCGTAGGCATATCCTCAGACATTAACTCGCGAGCATAAGTCGTAAAATCTCCGGGGAACTTCACGGAGTTTTCCGAGTATAATACTAGTACCGTAGCATATAACTTAGAACCTTAGGATCACTGTACCGTACCGCCTAGTATAGTTTCTGTATCGTATAGTTCCGTATAGTTCTAATTGTATTTATAGTTATAAATAACATAGACACAAACACACACGCGCACTCACGCATCCCAAATTACACGCATATCAATATCTCATATGAATTATCACTCATAGACTCACTCTTGTTCTAACCGGTATAGTTAGTGGAGCATGGTGCGCAAGGATCAGAACAAAGCCTTCGTCTAAATGATCTATCTTTTTGTTCCATATTGTTGTAACTGAGATCGAAAAGTTTTAAAAACTCAACTGCTTACTTTCACATATTATTGAGAAATTAAATTTCAAATTTGATACGCCGCCAATGCTCGTTATCCATAGTACGCCATTGAGAGGTTACTCAATGAGATTTTGTACATCATGGTGGTTCTTTCTAGAACCACTGGGAAGATATGATTTTCCATTCTTTTGACGTTATTTTTACAGATATTACTACAATATTTTTCTGTATTGCCTACCGTTTTCGAGATATTTATACGTTTTCAGATAAATGGGACATATGAATACGAAATCATTCAGTTTCACAGCGCTTGCAACTTACAATTAGTCGCTAATAGAATACATACCTATGTAAGTACTGTTGGGAGCTGAGAAGATGGCAGTTGGCTGTGCTTGGCTATAGTATTAACACAACCTTTGTGAACAACAGACATATAAATATCTGATAAATATCTATTTACCTGTATTGTATTAATAACACGTAACGAAGGAAGCGAACGGGATGCGTCGGAACTGAGTGGGATATAGCGATAGCGAGCGATGAACTACGAAGCAGTGCCGTAGGTACAGATAGAGAGCTTCAAATATTAACGTAATAGATAGATCACATGATATATTACCTCTTGCTGAAATTAGAATTCAACAATGTCAGCATGTGTCCTGACTGAACACTTCGAGGGCGGTATGAATTACCTCATATTCGTGATGACCATCAACTTCTCAGCTCTCACAATAATTCTTCATTCATAATAATAAAACACTAGTTACAAATGCCTCGTCCCGCGACCCGCGCGATTCGTAGCGCGAAAGCAAAAATGATAAATCCTCCTAAACCGAAGCAATCTAGTACGTTTATCTGAAACCGTGTTTACAATATTTGAAGTGAAAAGCGGTTAAAGCCGCTAAAGCTATATCTTGCGAAATCTCATCTATGTTTTTATATTATGTCTTCATAAAGATATTAAGACAACTCAAATTGTAAACAAATCGGCAGTTGAACAAACGTTGGAAATATTCCCAAACATTTTTAAAGGGAAGACACCGACGTTTTTTCATCTCCGACGGATATAAATGTAGCGATTCAGAGAAGTCAACGATAGAGTAGAGCAGAGAAGAGCAGAGTAGAACAGAGTAGAACAGAACAGAATAAAACAGAGTAGAGTAGAGTAGAGTAGAGTAGAGAGAGAATAATTACAGCTCGAGTGAATTAATCAGCATTTTGTGTATCAAAGTTATCATACTGTCTAGCAAGGAAACACCATTTGTCAACAGAAGAACTTAACAATAGTATCAATATCCAAACCAAGTAAGAGTCGAATAAACTACTTCGTATTTTATTCTTTTTCTTTTTTTTGAATAATTTCAATTCTCTCCCGTGCTAGTACTCCCGCACATAGGGGGTTAGTCGAAAGTGGAGTTCATTGTCAGTCGGACTAAACGTCAACTGACACTATCTAAACGTCTCCTATTTAGCACGTAACAACAAATATTTTTAATTCACCATCCTCTTTATGCAAACTTAATTAATCCCTTTGCATCGGAGAATGAAATATCTTACTACGCATTTCTGTAATGTTTTTAACGAAATATCTCGCGTTTCCGTTTTTCAATGTTTATAATTGAATGTTGGTCATTTGTCACTTTGGACATTATTATTTCTCTTCTACATTAAATAGCTGGTGACCATCTTGACCGAAAGATGCATTAGAGTATATGATTGTGTCGCGGTACGTAACATACGTAACATACGTAAAGTTGCTTATTTCAAAAGCGTACTACATGTATTGTACTACATTTGTGATACTACATTTTGTATACTACATTTGTGATGATAAAGACCTAAGACGGTTGCGGAGATACGTAATACCGCCTCCTTCACGAAGTCCTGCGTATAATTAACACTAAACCTACCGACACTTTATCTATATTCCTACCTATTCCTACCGCGTCTAGTCAAAATGACCTGTGATTAAAAAAGTAGTAGTTTTTATGATTTAACTTAGATAATGGTTAATTTATAACTGAATGTATATAAAATGATGAACTTTCAGAAAATTTCATTCAAATTTACTTTTGTTTAATTTCACTTATATACGTAAATAAAATTACACTTTTATTTATGTAGAGACATATCTTATTTAACTTCGCTCTATTTTTTTACAGATTATCTTATTATTAAATGTACATTTTCCGCATCTTGAACAGATTTTCGTAGTTTTGTAATCTTTACAATTTTTTACTTCAGCAGTTTGTTGTAGTAATGAATTATACGATAGTAATAAATGCACCAGGTTTATAACAATTTTGTGGATTCTTTATAAATCGACCTCATATTGTAGATACCATTGCAAATTTATTGGTTCGTAAACCAATATTGGCTTCCTTTGCTCTTCTTATCAAATTGTATAAACCTGATAATTTCAGCAAAGTCATTCCTGCTTATTGTTTCTAAAAAAATGCAGTTAACCAAATTTTATTCCACAAATATGTGACATCTAAATTCTTTGCCTGATATACACCGTGGGCATATATAAGAAATGCATCTAGTTTTATTGTATCTATCCTCCACCTAGTCCTCAAAATTCTAAATGCTTCTTCTTTGGTACATTTTATTATATGATGCTTTATACGGTGATTAATGATAAGATGAAATGCCATCTTTACTTGTCCTTTCATTATATGCCGTTTAGCATATCCTGTCGGACCTGACATATCCTTAAAAATATTATGAATTGATGCTCTGCTGGTTTAGTGTTAATTATGCTCTGCCAGATTTGAGACATGCATCTATTTATTCCATTGGACTTAGTTTTGATACGTTGCTTCTCTACATCAGTCTCACTCTCTGCTGTAAGCGATATTATGCCTTGGACGTGAACGCTTATTTATATCATTCTGTTCTTCACTATTGCTGTCTAACTTTAATTCGGTTGTAAACAGCTTTTCATGCGTTACCACGCTATTTTCAGTTGCTGAAGTTTCTTGTTTATCACACACTGAAGTCTTCTTCTATATGCGTTATTTTTTAAACAATTTTTTTGGAAATTTTTGACATCTTTAGGATATATATTAACCGCAGAATAACACCATGTATAAAATACAAAATTATTGTCCAATTTTATATTCTTTACTTTGTCTTTTGTAACAACTTTACACAAAACGCTCTGAGATGCATTGTGTCTGAGTTTTAGAGATAACAAGTTTAGATGTCGACTGATTAATTAACAAACTGAGATGTATTCTGGATGAAAGGGATATAGCAGGTAAGATATGGTCTATGCCGGCGATATTTATACGAAAATATTGATGGAAGCTAGCCGTTCTCCATCAATAATTACTCGAGGGTAGAATTGAACGTTGAACATGGGAAAAATTTGTTTTTCTCGTGTTTTATGAGAATGAGCAATAACCCTAAGAAATTTTTCGACTTTCAAAATGTTTGTAATAACTGACTGTAAAAAATACTACAGTTTATTTATGGATTCTTATGGGGCTGAGTTGATATGTTTTAACACCTGATGGCTATCTTGATCGAGAGATGGATTATGGTTTATGACAAGATTATGGACGTGACAGTTGTTATTATTTATTATTACTGATTTTGTTTGTCATCTGACCTTAAGATAGGCTTTTCATTGTATTGATTGCATAAATAAAATTGACCGTCCGCGGTAGACGGGGCAGGCTAGAAATATTTCTTAGGAAGAGAGGCAAAATAGAAGTGAATGCCGAAGAAGATATTGTATGCATGTTTTATGAGAAGTCATAGGTTAGGAAGCGATATGATAACGTTTAAATATAGTTAAATTTGTGTAGAAATTTATAAACGGTCAATTTGACCGGCAATGGTAGTTTTAGTGTTAAAGTGTCACGTCTCGCGCTCAACACGAGCTGTAATTCAGGACAGAATAAAAATAGGTCGAAACTCGCAAATATTGCATTTCACACTACTGGGCATAATGGAATTGGGTAAAAAAAAGTTTAGGGGAATAAAAATGCAATAGGATCAGGTACTTTGACTTATGTATTAATCTACAACCAAAATTAAAACAATGTGATTAGGGAAACTCGCGAACTGGTAACGAATGGACACCGAATAATAATAATAAACAGAAATTGCAAAAGTTTATCAATTACAACGTTAATCTACAACTAAAGTTAAAATTATGCGGAAGAATAATCGAACCTCATGAGACGTGCACGTCACGATCAATAAACTCTGTAACATGTCACTTGGAATAGGAAAATGATAAAGCAGCAAGTATATAAAACTAATTGAAACTGTCGAAGTATGCGTGCCATAATCAATTAATTACGTAAGACTTTGGATAGTGAGACTGTTACTTTAGATAAATAGGTGTAATATAGCAACAAGCATGTAAAAGATCAATCAGAATTCGCAAAATGTGTACGTCGAGATCAATCGACTACATAACATGTCACTCTGAATGAAAAAGAAATAATAAAGTAACAAGCGTACGGAAAACTGCTCGAAGCTCGCGAAACGTGCCCGCCGAGATCAGTAAATCCCACAACGTGTAACTTTGAATACGAAAGAAATAATAGGGTAACAAATATGAAATAACAAATTGAAGCTCACGAAGAGTGCACGCCGCGATCAGTAAATTCCATAGTATGTCACCATGGATGAAAAAAGATATAACGAAGTGACAAATAAAGGAAAATAATCGAAATTCACGAAACGTGCGCACCGCGATCAGTAAAATCACGTCACTTTCAATAAAATAATAAGCAAGGTGACGGAAAATACATGTTATGTAACAGAAATATCGAAGACATTTTTTTATATCAAAGGGCATGGAGTAATGCGCGTTGCACGGCGGAAGTCGGCAGAACAATAAGACGCACTCTGTGTTGCCCGCGCTCTCCTCTTAACAGTACTCAGTACAGCGAGCAGGTAACAGATGCTGAGAGACCATGACGTTCTCACGTAAACCACGTATCGTCAGCAGAGATAAGCAACTGCGACGGAGCAAAGGATCAAGGATCGCTGTCAGCAGAGATAATAACGCGCGGAGAAGAGAAACATAAAACTGCGATGCTCAGAGAAAACAGTATCTGCAGAGAAAAGAAACCGTAATACTCTTGGGAAGGACATCAGCAGAGACAAAAATTGCAACGTCCGCAGAGTTAATTACTAGAATATACTGTTACTTGACAAGTATCCCATGGTAGTTTAGTATAAACAAGAGTAACAGTTTAGGGTTGTATTCATTCAATTATTAATTATCAGTCAGTTATTAACAAGCATTAAGTTACTAATTGTCAGTCGAGGATATTGATTTAAAACATTCGAGTCAGACTTTCGAGTCAAAATTTGAAGTAACTAGACAACGGTTACAAAGACCGGTACGTAACTCTAGGTAGTTTTTCTACAGTTCTCCGCGTACCTGTGGCACGCGCTGCTTTCATTGTCCAAAATAGAGTGTAACCAGCGTTTACTTGTCAGATTTACTACCTTATACTGGAGTGGAATAGCAGTAGATTTGTTCAAACCGGGGCGCGCTGCTTTTCGAAAATAGAGTGAAACAATCGTATAGTTTTCTGGACGCCTCATAGCAGCGGAATAGCAGCAGATTTTAAGGAATTTCTCGAGATTTTAACGAGATTGCATACTGCGCGTACTTGTTAAACACGCGCTGCTATCTCTGTCCAGAACGGAGTTCAACAAGCGTTCAGTTGTCAGGACAGCTGAAACAGGAGCGGAAAAGCTGACGAATCCAACCAAATTCTTGAAGGAATATCATTTTGCACAGTTCTGTGCGCACTTGTTAAAACTGGCGCGCGCTGCCTTATTTGTCGAAAACGGACTGCAACAAGCGTATACTTGTCAGGGTATCTGAAACAGAAGCGGAAAAACTGGAAAGTTCTGTCGAATTCTTCAAAAAATTACTTTTTGCGCGGTGCTGATGTTACGTTTTAATGAATACCGTGTTTGCTTGAAGGTGACGATAAGACTTGGAATCTAAATACGAATATCTGATCGGTATGGTAGTTCCTGTCACCTGAAACATTCTGAAGACTATTTCAATAAAATTCGTATTAATTATTATTCGAATTGAAGCTTACGATTGAATCAAAACTTGTCACACTTAGCTAAAGCGCAGTACTATCTTGAATTATTCCAAAGGTCGTGCTCTTCGCAACAACTGAATGAAATTACAAAACTTACATGCCTATGCGTTGCGTTCACTAGCGTTTAGATGCAACTGGTAAATACATTCCACGTTTTGGCTAACCTGCTATGTGCAG
Source organism: Bombus haemorrhoidalis (assembly GCA_014825975.1). NCBI lineage: Eukaryota > Metazoa > Arthropoda > Insecta > Hymenoptera > Apidae > Bombus > Bombus haemorrhoidalis. Next base: position 8,576,584 of record CM026176.1, read on the forward strand.
GAGTACTGAAACGGGAGAGGATTGATGTTGTCCGAAATAAATAAATGTTTTCGATATGCAACATTTATTTGGGTCAACTGGATTATGTTATTATCAATATGCAACGATTCACTCAAACATACTCGATTGGTTGGTAACTAGGTGATTGAGTATTTTAAATAAGAAGCAAAATTCAAAATTTAAGCTGAAAAATATAACTTTATTCAATTAGGTATTGTCCGTTTTTATCGATGACCTTTTACCATCTTTCAGGCAGTGTCATAATTCCATGTTCATAAAACTTCTAATTTTTGCCACCAAAAAACTGAATTACATATGATTTTACATCTTCAGTAACATTAAAAATATTACCATTTAAGGAGTTCTGCATGGAATAAAATAAATGGTAATCTGAAGGCGCAAGGTGAGGGCTATATGGCGAATGTGACAACACATCCCAAACCTTCTTTTTTTTGCTCGAGGAGGGGTAAAACAAAATACTGTTACGCATATCCAGCAACTGTTATTGGAATATGTGGGACTCGGCAGACGGCATTGTCATACCTACTAAAACCTCTCCTCTCTGCGGCTCTTCTGTGCAAGCACAAACCCCGGAATCGCCTTACGGCACTACTTCAGGGTTGGGCTTAAATACGCATCGCTCCTTCATAATTGAGTCACATTTCTTCTTCTTCTTCCTCCTATTCTTCCTTCTCTTCGAATCTCCCCTGTGTCATTCTTGATAGGACAATTTTCCTGCACAAGACCTGAAACTTTGCCCATTCATCTTCCTTCGTCACCACTAGCTCCATTATATTGTAGACGAACATGTGTAGAATGGAACAGAACGAGCGTTTAAACGTCGAAATATCTCTATCAGATAGGAAAATACAGTTAGTTTTCGCCAGAATCTTGAAACGATCGCGTTTTGCGAGTCGTTGTGATGGTCCCGACATTGACAGGTGATTGTACTGCATTCGGCGTGTAGAATGGAACAGAAGCAGCGTGTGATCGAGAAACGCTCACGTTTTGCGAGCCGCTGGGCATGTCCCTTCGTTGAGAAGTGGTGGCAATGTATTCGGCGTATAAAATCGGACAGAACGAGCGTTTAAACGTCGAGATATCTCCAGCAAAGACAAAATTACAGTTAGTTTTCGTTCTAATCTTGAAAAGACCGCATTTTGCGAGTTTTTGGGATTGTGCAGACGCTGAGAATTGATTGCACTGCATTCGGCGCGTAAAATAGAACGGACGCCCGTTTAAACGTCGAAACATCTCAATCAGGATGGAAAATACAGTTGGTTTTCACCATAATCGAGAAACGACCGCTTTTGCGAGCCGTTGGGATTGTCCCATCGCTGAGAAGTGAATGCACTGTATTTGGCGTGTAAAATGGAACAGAATGAGCATTTAAGCGTCGAAACATCTCCAGCAGAGAAGAAATTACAGTTAGTTTTAGCCATAATCGAGAAACGATCGCGTTCAGCGGGTCGTTGGGATTGTCCCGTCATTGGGAAGTGCTTGCACTGTGTTCGGCATGTAAAATGGAACAGAACGAGCGTTGAAACGTAGAAATATATCAAACAGGGACGAAATTGCATTTAGTTATCGCAAACAACGAGAAACGATGGCGTTTTGCGATCCACTGGACTCCATTCGCCGTTGGCAAGTGATTGCACAGTATTCGCCGCGTAAAACGGAACAGTACGAGCGTTTAAACGTTGATATGTCTCAAACAGGGTCGAATTTGCAGTTTGTTTTCATTACAATCTAGAAACGCTGGCGTTTTGCGTGCCGCTGCGATTGTGTCCACGATGAGAAGTGATTGCACAGTATTCGGCGTGTAAAATGGAACAGAACGAGCGTTGAAACATAGAAATATATCAAATAGGGACGAAATTGCATTTAGTTATCGCAAAAAACGGGAGACGATGGCGCTTTGCGTTCCACTGGACTTCATTCGCCGTTGAGAAGTGATTGCACAGAATTTGGCGTGTAAAATGGAACAGAACGAGCGTATAAACGTCGATATATCTCAAACAGGGAAGAAATTGCAGTTTGTTTTCATCACAATCTGGAAACGAAGGCGTTTTCTGTGCCGCTGGGATTGTGTCCACGTTGAGCAGTGATTGCGCAGTATTTGGCGTAAAATGAATCAGAACGAGCGTATAAAGGTCAAAATATCTCAAGCAGGGACGAAATTGCAGGTAAATTTTCATCACAATCTAGAAACGATGGCGATTCCCGAGCCCTTGGGATTGTGTCCACGTTGAGGAGAGATTGCACTGTATTTGGCGTGTAAAATGGAACAGAACGAGCGTTTAAACGTCGAAATATCTCAAGCAGGGACGAAATTGCAGACAGATTTCATTACAATCTAGAAACGATGGCGTTTAGCGAGCCGTTGGGATTGTGTACACGTTGAGAAGTGATTGCACAGTATCTGGCGTGTAAAATGGAACAGAACGAGCGTTTATACGTCGATATATCTCAAACAGGGAAGAAATTGCAGTTTGTTTTCATCACAATCTGGAAACGAAGGCGTTTTCCGTGCCGCTGGGATTGTGTCTACATTGAGAAGTGATTGCACTGTATTCGGCTTGTAAAATGGAACAGAACGTGCGTTCAAACGTCGAAATATCTCAAGCAGGGACGAAGTTGCAGTTAGTTCTCATTACAATCTAGAAACGATGGCGTTTTGCGTGCCGTTGAGATTGTATCCGCGTTGAAGATTGATTGCGCTGTATTTGGCGTGTAAAATGGAACAGAAAGGATGTTGAAACGTCGAAATATCTCAAACAGGGACGAAATTGCAGTTTGTTTTCATCACAATCTAGAAACGAAGGCGTTTACCGTGCCGCTGGGATTGTGTCCACGTTGAGAAGCGATTGCACAATATTTGGCGTAAAATGATACAGAACGAGCGTATAAAGGTCGAAATATCTCAAACAGCGACGAAATTGCAGTTTGTTTTCATCACAGTCTGGAAATGATGGCGGTTTGCGTGCCGCTGCGATTGTGTCCACGTTGAGAAGTGATTGCAGTGTATTCGGCTTGTAAAATGGAACAGAACGTGCGTTTAAACGTCGAAATATCGCAAACAGGGACGAAGTTGCTGTTAGTTTTCATTACAATCTAGAAACGAAGGCGTCTTGCGAGCCGTTGAGATTGTGTCCACGTTGAGGATTGAATGCACTGTATTTGGCGTGTAAAGTGGAACAAAAAGGTTGTTGAAACGTCGAAATATCTCACACAGGGACGAAATTGCAGTTTGTTTTCATCAGAATCTAGAAACGAAGGCTTTTTCCGTGCCGCTGGAGTTGTGTCCACGTTGAGGAGTGATTGCACAGTATTTGTCGAGCAAAATGGAACAGAACGAGCGTTTAAACGTCGATATATCTCAAACAGGGACGAAATTGCAGTTTGTTTTCATCACAATCTAGAAATGAAGGCGTTTAGCAAGCCGCTAGGATTGTGTCCACGTTGAGAAGTGATTGCACTGTATTCGGCGTGTAAAATGGAACAGAACGTGCGTTTAATCGTCGAAATATCGCAAGCAGGGACGAAGTTGCAGTTTGATTTCATTACAATCTAGAAACGATGGCGTTTTGCGAGCCGTTGAGATTGTGTCCACGTTGAGGATTGACTGCACTGTATTTGGCGTGTAAAATGGAAGAAAAAGGCTGTTGAAACGTCGAAATATCTCACACAGGGACGAAATTGCAGATTTTTTCATTACAATCTAGAAACGGTGGTGTTATGCGTGCCGCTGGGATTGTGTCCACGTTGAGGGGTGGTTGCACTGTATTTGTCGAGCATAATGGAACAGAATGGGCGTTTGAACGTCGTAATATCTCAAGCAGGGACGAAATTGCAGTAAGTTCTCATTACAATCTAGAAACGATGGCGTTTTGCGAGCCGTTGGGATTTTGTACACGTTGAGAAGTGATTGCACAGTCATTGGCGTGCAAAATGAACCAGAACGAGCGTTTAAACGTCGAAATATCTCACACAGGGACGAAATTGCAGTTTGTTTTCAGCACAATCTAGAAACGAGGGCGTTTTCCGTGCCGCTGGAATTCTGTCCACGTTGAGAAGTGATTGCACAATATTTGGCGTACAATGAAACAGAACGTGCGTATAAAGGTCGATAAATCTCTGACAGCGAAGAAATTGCAGTTTGCTTTTATCACAGTCTGGATATGATGGCGTTTTGCGTGCCGCTGAGTTCGTGTCCACGTTGAGGATTGATTGCACAGTATTCGGCGTGTAAAATGGAACAGAACGAGCGTTTGAGCGTCGATATATCACAAACAGGGACGAACTTGCAGTTTGTTTTCATCACAATCTAGAAACGAAGGCGTTTTCCGTGCCGCTGGAATTGTGTCCACGTTGAGAAGTGATTGCACTGTATTCGGCGTATAAACTGGAACAGAATATGCGTTTAAACGTCGAAATATCGCAAGCAGGGACGAAGTTGCAGTTAGTTTTCATTGCAATCTAGAAACGATGGCGTTTAGCGAGCCGTTGAGATTGTGTCCACGTTGAGGATTGATTGCACTGTATTTGGCGTGTAAAGTGGAACAAAAAGGTTGTTGAAACGTCGAAATATGTCACACAGGGACGAAGTTGCAGTTAGTTTTCATTACAGTCTAGAAACGATGGCGTTATGCGTGCCGCTGAGTTCGTGTCCACGTTGAGAAGTGATTGCACAATATTTGGCGTACAATGAAACAGAACGTGCGTATAAAGGTCGATAAATCTCTGACAGCGAAGAAATTGCAGTTTGCTTTTAACACAGTCTGGAAATGATGGCATTTTGCGTGCCGCAGGGATTGTGTCCACGTTGAGGAGTGATTGCACAGTATTTGTCGAGCAAAAAGGAACAGAACGAGCGTGTAAACGTCGATATATCTCAAACAGGGACGAAATTGCAGGTAGTTTTCATTACTATCTAGAAACGATGGCATCTTGCGAGCCGTTGAGATTGTGTTCACGTTGAGGATTGAATGCTCTGTATTTGGCGTGTAAAGTGGAACAAAAAGGTTGT
>CM026177.1:0-225289 GCA_014825975.1 Bombus haemorrhoidalis
GATATATCACAAATGTACCTTTACAAATGTCGTAAATAAATGGTTTAAATATTACAAATAAATAGTTTAAATGGTTATAAATTAATAGTAGATTGTAAGAAAAGAATAGTTGAACGTTGTAAATTAATACCTTGAGTGATACAAATTAATAGCACGAATGATACAGATTAATAATTTAATTCGTAAAAGTTTAATTCTTTGATCTGCATTGCACGGTAGTTGAAACAAAACTGACGTTGCACGAGTGTAATGCGTTCCTTGCATATCTGCTGATATACACGTGGCAAACTGCCAACGGTCGATAAGACAGAAACGGTTTGCAGATATATCACAAATGTACCTTTACAAATGTCGTAAATAAATGTTTTAAATGTTACAAGTAAATAGTGCAAATGTTATAAAATAACGACTCTAAATAAGCAGCTCAATTGTGGCAATTTAACGTTTTAAATGGTGTAAATTAATATTTTAAATACTATAAATCAATAGTTTAAATGTCATAAATGAATGTTTTAAATGTTGTAAAAATGTCTAGAAAGAATGAATTTGGAAATTTCTTTAATTAATTCATATATTCTATAAAAAGGTAAAAGAACGAAAGGCCATGTAACCATCTGCGATTTATAAAAACTTTAGTAGACCAGTTAAGAGGAAATATTCGATAACCGCGGGGATCGAGCTTTAACATCGACTGCTAATTGTGATGAAATTCGTTTAAATGGAAAGCTGAAAGTACAATTTTAACAAGAACAAATTGTTAGGCGTGTTCTTACCGAAACAAAGCAGGAGAAAGACACGAAACAACTTATTATTGCGATACTTGTCCCGACAAGCCAAGGATACATCTTGGCAGATGTTTTATAAATTATTATAAAAAGGAGATACAAAAAAAAATATTAAAAAATTATACATTCAAAGATGTAAATATATATGGATTATTAAAATACAATGTCTTTTCAAATTAATTTTTGTATAAAATCATTTTATATTACCTATAAGATACTCGTCACATACACGCGAAATCACCTCGAGTTGCTGCTATGCCCAACCGAAAAGGCCGTCAAGTGCGAAGGGTAGTTTAAAAGTTATAAATTAATGTTCCAAATGTTTTAAATTAACCTTTTGCGGACGAGTGTCGGCAAATAGCTGCCCAAGTCTTTTTACCGTTGCGGACACGTGTCTCGACATATAGCCCCCCGAATCTGTTCACAGTACAAAACAGTTATTTTGGAATGGCTGGCGTACGTCTAGTTTTCTTAGCAATAATCTCATGCGCATTTGCGAATGGATATAGTAAACTAAACAATATTATGTTATAAAGATTGTTGATGTTTAAAATTCTTATCTTCCGTTTAACGTAAACTCGCGATGCAGGATGATAGTCGAGTCGAAACGAATTTCAATCTTTCAATAGCATTACCAAATGAATCAGAAAGCTTTTTATATATTTTTTATAATACCTCATACACGATGCCTAAAAGTTCCAGAAAGAACACGTCCGATAGCGATAGTAGTGATGACGAACATTACTTTGAACCTGGCAAGATAGAAGGTGACGACAGTGCTTCAGACAATGGAAACGAATTTCGTTCAACAATGGATCGGCTCAGACGTTTCAATATTTCTAGTAATAGCGACAATGATGATGAATTAAATATTGATAAAAAATAGTAATAAGTCTTGGCAATGAATAACGCAAACGTTCAACGTGTATATTTTTTCAGTGACGCTCGCTCGTCGAGCGGCCCCGTCCGCAAAGGGTTAATAATTTAAATGTTATAAATTAATGTTCCAAATGTTACAAATTAATAGTTTAAATGTTATAAATTAATGTTCCAAATGTTACAAATTAATAGCTTAAACGTTATAAATTAATGTTTTAAATATTGTAAATTAATGGTATAGAATTATTTATTCAGAAATATTAGAAATTAGGATTTCCAATATGATTTCTATCCTATATGATAAATTTATTGATAGATGGTTCTACTTACAGTGGATTGAGCAGGAAACGACGGTTATTTAACGTAGTTATTTAATGTAGTAATACGATATAACTAAGAAAATTAGATTGATAATTAATAACTCACTCACAACTAATAGTTTACAACTCATGACAACTCGTCAACTCTGTCTCGACTAAATGTCTCTCTCGGCTCGACTCTCGACTCGCAACTAACTACCTCCTCACAATTCGACTCTCGATCAACGACTGCCGTATATAATAATTTGTCTTTCTCCCTTAAGCATCCCTTTGTTCTTCTCATACCCTCACCACGTACGTGTTCCGTAACCGTACGTGTCCGCGATCATGATAACATACGCCTTTTTCCGCGTAATCGCTCGACTGAGGGACCGACGACAGATTGATGGACCGCTTGGCCCATTGTAGTTTCCCGACCCTTTCGGCCTGTCGGCATTTAGGCTTTCTCGCAACATTGTTTATAGTTCACCCGATATTTCTTAGACAATCTGTCCACGATACTACAATAGTTTAAATGTTACAAATAAATAGTTATAAATTAATAGTAAATTATTAGAAAGAAATAGTTTAAATTTTATACATTAATAGCTTGAAAGTTACAAATGAATAACGCGAATGTTATAAATTTGGTAATTTAATTCGAAAAAGTTCGATTCTTCGATCTTCATTGTACAAATGTGGTTGAAATACAAATGACCTCGTACGAAAGTAGCGTGTTCCTTGTATACCTGTTGGTATACACTTGGTAAGGTGCTAATCTTCTGTCAAAAGAAGATTGTAAAAAGATTATCAATTGAAAAGTTTATTATAAAAGTATTGTTATAAACGAGGAGATTTATAGTCGATAGTAAACTATTCTAGTGATTTCGAATAAACTTAGCACATATAAAAGACCCAATCAACGTATTGCCCCCTTCTTACGCTATCGCACCGACATTGTCCTTTAGTACCCTGCCTTCCACGTACTATATGTGTAAAATATGTATGCATATGTACATACGAATATAGTTCGAAATAAGTATTTAGCGACTTTTAAGTTCTTTGTTACTTATTAAAGGATGGAAACAGTGCGATCTTGTGGTTGCAAGGGAATAAGATCTTGTCTTCTCTGCGAAACTGAACATAAGATTGTGAAACCCAATCTTAAAACTCATTTTGAGGTTATGTCCCAAATGTTTGTCTTTTTTACAAATAAGTTTTCTATTATATTATATACTTGGACAATTAATTTATTTGGTAGCATTGCTATTTTTAATATCTTTTTATAAAAGATTTAAATTATTTATTTATCATTTAATTTATCCGTCAATGAAAAGAAGAAAAATAAGAATTTAATATTTTGTATATGTTCTAAATGATTTCTATGTATTGCCCTATATTATTCTTGAACGAATTTTTGATTTTATGATTACCACTTTCTTGTCTTTTTATATTCAAAAATGTTCTTATATATAAGTATATATTCGAAAGTGTTACTTGCATTCCTTCCATTGAAAAATATGATATCAATATCAGTTTCAATTGCTTTATATTATAAATTGCTTTATATATATATATATATATATATATATATATATATACATATATACATGTGAAGTTTTTAAAATGTCTTCATACAACTTTTAATATAATTTAATTGTTATGTTGAATATTAAAATCTCTTATTCTATTATAAAATTCTTACTAGACTTTGTAGAATGCATAGAAACAAATGATTTTCTAACGCAAGTATGTAATTTTTAATGTAGGCAGAAGCATCGATAGCATATATGATAAAAAGTTGCCATTTTATGTACAAAATATAAAAAGTAACATTGTTATTCAACTAGATAATTTACTTTTTTATTAAATTTATACACATAACATTTAAAATTTGTTTCTATGTCCTATTAACTATTATGGATTATAATATTTTAGAAATGTTCCAGTTATGTATATTGTCCAAACTGTGACAAATCGTGGTCTGGTTGGGATGCTGATCTTTACAAAAATCATCCGTACCATCGAGGAACTGCCATAGAATTTCCTGGTGTATATATAAAGGTATTTAATTAACTGTATCCGATACATCCTTCCATTGTTTAATTTCTAATACATATTATTCATTAATTTTCCCTTTCAAACTAATTTACATTTAAGAATATAACAAGAGATTATCAACCATCAATTATAAAAAAAAGAAATAAAAGATTTTTTAGCGAAGAGAACTTGATAAAAAGTATCACTAGAATAATAGTTTTATTATTATTATTTATATTTGAGATAATATTCGTAAGAAATTAATTTTAACCTATTGTTTTATATTACTTTTATACGAAGCTAGATTTTCTAAATCCTTGGGAAATTACTTCATTGAAGAACGCGCTTGAAAAAATACCTTGGGAAGTTTCTCAGAGTGGAAGAAGGAAACAGGTATTTCAAACAGAATAATATATAATTACATTTATTATTATAAAATTTTGAAATATTGATAAAGTTTATTAATAGATAAGATAGGAAGATTTAAGACATAATTTAAAAACTCCAGAATTTTGGTCCAAAATGCAACTTCAAGAAAAGAAAGCTTCAGTTGGGTTCCTTTGGTGGTTTCCCAAAGTCTACTGAATTTGTGCAACAAAAATTTTGCCAAGTACCCATGCTTAATAATTTCCAAACGGTAGAACAATGTACTTTAGAGTATGATCCACTACGAGGAGCTTCAATAGATCCACATATCGATGACTGCTGGATTTGGGGTGAAAGAATAGTTACTGTGAATGTTATGGGTAACTCGGTTTTAACAATGAGTCCTTACCATGGTCCAGATACGAAATATAATTTAGAAAGCGTTGCAGAGTATTCCACTATACTCAAAGGCTTCGAATTTGACACAAATGATAAAAATGAAAGTAATAAAGATATCGTTGTAAGGCTCCCAATGCCAGAGGGATCGCTTATGGTTCTTTATGATAGTGCAAGGCAAGAAAATTTTCTTATAGACATGGTGAAATAATACTTAAACATCTATATCGTATTATATTTCTGTGGCAAATTTTAATCTATATCGTATCAACTGTTTGGTAAATTTAGTTATACAATTATTTTAACTGTCAGGTACAACTTAAGAGAAAGTATTTTATAACGTAGATAAAATAGAATATAATGAATGTGAATTTTATTTCATTATTTACATAATTACTAGATTCTCTTCTATATTTTTTATAGGTACAAATGGGAACATTGTGTTTTAAGAGAAGATATAACTTCTAAGCGAATTTGTTTGGCTTATCGCGAATTAACTCCTCCATATCTATGCACCTCAACAAATAATGAAATAGTCAAAGAACTCTTAAAGAGAGCTTCGGTCTTTCAATGAAGTGTGACTAAGGTTTGAAAACAATTTATTCCAACAAAGTATGTAATATAAAATTTGTACGAAATATTTGTACATTTCATTATGTATTATGAAAATATATTAAATCCTTTATATATATATATATATATATATATAAGCAAATATAAGCACATATATATACATATATATCTACAGCTACAGTTTTATAGAAACGTAATAATAAATGAAATTAGTTATCTACTATTAGGTATTTAATTCCTAAAGGAAACTGACGAAAAGAAATATTAAATTTAGAGCAATATATAAAAATCGGTCTTAATTAACAAGAAATGAAGAAGGGAATATAAAAAATAATTTTCTTTACAAAATAAAGATATTGACTTTTAGAACTTCAAAAAATTGAAAGATACTATTTTAATATAAATAAAATTATTTCATATTAAGAATGCATGACAAAAGTAGAGAATTCTATGAATTCTTCAAAGGTTCAGAGGACATGTAAACAATAGGAAAAGTGGTAAAGGGATCTGATTTTCCCAATGGTTGATAACCATTGACTAAACTCTCTCTTAATTCCCATCGACGTCTCTCCCTTTCTGTTTTTTGTCGTCTAATTGCTCGGCCTAGCATACAGGCGAACATTATTCCAGTTAACTAAAAATAAATTAGAATGTATGAAATGCTCGATTAAAACCGAAAAATTACATTTTTATTGATATGTCGACTAATTTAAATTTATTTTAGATTTGTTATAATATCGAACTGTAATAAAGTATATCTTAAATTATATGTCAAATTAGTAATAAACATAATAAATACTAACCTGAATAAGAGCAATGGCTACAGCTCCAGTACCAATATAAAGGGCACTCCTGTGAATGATAATTGAAAGATGTTTGATACATCCAGTTGCATAAATATTTTTATTAATATCTCTCAAAGGACAAGATGAAGGAATAGTCATTCCTTGTTCTTCCCAATCTTTGTATCCATTGTATCCACAACAATAGAGCTGTTGAATAATATATTCTATTACGTAAATAACACTTATTAAATGTTTGACAAATCAGTAATTTTGACAGATAACAATTATATAATGTAGAAAAGGAACAGTTTTAAAAATATCTTTGAAACATTCTGTTTTAATTTCACAAAAAAAAAAGAAAAAAAAAAAGAACGCAACGAGATTGATTTAGTCTCTGCTCGTGCAAATAACTAGAAATATCTATTTATATGTATAAATCTTTTTTTTATATATGTATATGTATCCTAGAAATTGAAATATTACTCTTGATTGTAGAAAATCAATGGCACTCCGAGCTTCGTTACTTTTTTCATATTGATGCATGGTCGCATTAATTTTGTCAGCAAGAAGATCTTTTATTCCATCTTGAAGAGCATAAGCTGCAATCCCAGCGATCAATTCCAAGACAAGAACTAGTGAAAGCGATACTGCAAACTATGCAATTATAGTAATATATTTTTGTTATTTGTTACATATTAGATGAGAAATAAACAAATTTAGTATTAGATAAATAAATTTAATAACGGATAAAATTGTTCCAGCAAAATCGAAATATATAAAACAGAAAGAGAGAGATAACATAAAATTTATCAAATTTTAATATACGATACCTTCACATAATACAGAAAAAGAAGTATTAGGATGCTCACCACAAGAACCATACAGGTGCTCTCTCTAAGAGCTCCGCAACAACCTAGGAAAGCTATTATAAAAACAAATATCCCAACAACGATTAAGAGGGTTGCTGGAGAAAAATAGCTAGGATCCAAAAAATGGGAGAAATCTTCGTAGACAGCATAAATTGTTGTTCCAATGGATATTATCATTATCCCCGTTAACTATAAATAAATAATTTTTATTATAATTTTATAAAAAAAATGTAGGATTTGTAAATTAAGATCTGGGTCTATAACATAATATTATAATAATATAAGTGAAATATATTACTGCAGAAAATTACATTATTTTTATATCTTTATTTTAAATTACGAGTTTCTATTTCATATATAGATAATTAGTTGTAATAAATATTTTATTAGGAATTATTAAAGCATTCAGTAGTAGTTGAGTATTCTATCAAATTGTTAATTATAAACATATATATATATATATATATATATATATATATATATATATATATATATATATATAATGTATTTTCATATGAATGAAATTGAACATAAAATTCTTAACTAATACTTAAAAATGTAAACACATTGGTATTTTATATAGATATAGTTATATACATGATTGGATTTCAATATTTCATAAATATTTGTTAATTTTTAACGTCAATGACAAAGTTTTTGGCATTGTTGATATTATTATAATATCGCCGATGATAATATCAATTCTTTATGTTCCAAAATTTTTTATTTTTAATATGATTTAAATAGACACACCCGTACAAAGTAAAGTGAAGCCGAGTCATCGTCGAAAGGACAATTGGAACCGACAATTAAGATATGATGTAACTCCTTTACTATAGTACAGCTCTATCTAATTTTATCATAATCACGCCCGTGCTTTATATAAAGTACATCTTTCGTTAACATGAAAAGTTTATATTCTTACAAACATTCATTGTTCGTATTGAATTTTAAAAAATGTAAGATATTAAAATTATTGTGCACGTAAAATCTAACAATACAAACAAATGTTAAAACAAATTTTATTTTTTTTTTTTTTTCTTTAGCGATTTAGATACTACGAAACATATATTTAATCATAGAGCAACAATCAAAGTTCGGTTAACAAAATTTTGTACGTTAGCATTTTATACGTCTACGATATTGTAATACAATATGCAGAAAAATCTTATTTTCTAACAAATCTGGGAAAATAGTATGCATCACTTTTTTTTGTAGCAAAAATATTACAAAAATATTAATTTCAGTTAAACAAATTAACTAGAACTTTCGCAATTTATATGTGCATCTGAGTTCTTTATTGCAATTTCATTTTCAAAAACAAGACGGAACATTTTAGGAGATATCGAAAAATGATATAATAATCTAGATTTTACAGAATAATCGAGCAAAATGTTAAAATTATCACTTCTAGGTTAATGTTATTTTGGATTGAATAGAATTTCCGTTATATAAAGGAAAAAGTAGTCAAAGATATTTATTTTTTAAAAACTCAATGAATTAATGATATCAGCTTTTAAAAGTTACGAAACGTATTAACGATACTAATGTGGTTGTATTTAAACGATATTTATGTAGTATATAGTAGGTCGTACAAATATATGTATGTCCATCAAATAGGGGCTGTCGAACCCCTTATCGTATAATATCAGTTAAAAAGTGTATACGTATTTTTCCGCTGAATACAACATTTTGCAAGAAAGAAAACAGTGGAATTCGCTTATCGTTACCAATGAGACTACAAGAATATCTGAACTGATAAGACAAGTCATTTACGTTTGCAAGATAACGATTACCGATTCTGATGCCAATCGCGGAGAATGAGAATTTTCATTCTATCACGAAACAGCAGATCTATTTCAAACAATTTTTTTTATCGTTGAACAATGAAACCACATTATTTCCGTTCTATAAAGGACCGAATTTCCATAGATAGTAAAATTCATATTCTAGTATCTTGATGATTTTTATTCATATCGAAAGCAAAAATCGAGCAATGTATCGTGTATCACTGTTTTTAGGTTATGTATTGCTGTTCTTTCTTCTTCCTTTCTTTCCTTTTTTTTAATTTACCGGTTGGCCGTTGTATGGAGTTTGTCGAATAAGAAGCGAGTAAGAAAATGACGAAAGAAAGGAAGAGGGGGCAACATTGATGGTTCGCGACGTTGCAGACCTACTGCACGGTAATAATTCATCGGGGACGACCTCACCTAGCCGATATCGATCCTCTTTTACGTCTGAACAACAGAGTAGATCTATGATCCGCGTCTATATCGAGGGTCGACCTAACTTATTGAATCTCAGGGCCGAGTACAGGGAAAATTGACGTCGCCATGGTTATCGTCGTAATCAACCTCGACCCCGTTTATCGTTCTCATTTTTTCCTCACTGAGATTCGATTAACGTGTACTTACTTATTACTTGCCCATTTAATCGCATACATTTCAGGATAGAACTACTCAAGTTTCCGTTACACGCATAAATATACACGCAAATACATTAGCCAGCAATTTGATCAACAATCCACTAGGATACAGACGGCTGAAAAGAATAAAATCCAGGGATCTAATGTAAAATAATTAATTAATTACACAATAAGTCTATTCGTGAAGGACTACTAAAATAGCTGGCACCTTCTCGCACGTTATACTAACGTAGATCACATTTATTAAATGACCTATTATAGGTCAATTGTTACCTTACATACTAGGTTAGCCGTTAGATTATTTTCAAATATCTTGAATTATTTTGGTATTTTGTTCGTTTTTTTTATAACAATTTTATAATTAATATATGATTGATCGTACCTTATTAGAAATTATATATATATATTATTACTCGGTATACTACATAAAGATTTTTCAGTTTATGATTGTATGAATATCTGTTCGAAGGAAAATAGAGAAACAAATAGAAATATGTGAAAATAAATAAATTGCATTATGTCTACCTAGCATTTGTTACTATTTTCCTATTTATTTGTTTCGTATTTGTCCATAAATGTTTCAATATGTATACATAATATATATACCGACGGGAAGGTTACGTTGCATTAATTATCATCATTTTGATTAATTCGTAACTTGTTACTCGATTAATTAATTAAAGATTAAGAACGCAATATCGGTGAAAAATTACAAATAACGCACGAGGATGCATTTAAAATCGGAAAGAAAATGAGAGAAGTGAACAGTTGAATTCACGATTAAACGAATGAAAAGAAATATCAATATCGATATGATCGAACGAATGTTTTTATTTGGTTAATGGTCGAGGTAGAAATCGGTTTTGTATGTATCTAACAAACGCGACGTATGATCTTCGAAAAGAAAAGGCGAAAATAAAATAAAAGAATGTGGCTACAGACCACAAAGAGGGAGTTAACCGCGCAAAGCAGGTACTTGATGCAACGTAGGCCAACGTCGAGGTGTGTGGCAGCCATTTTGGTGTACGAGAATCCTCTTTCACGCAGGTGCACTACGGAACTGAACGTGGAAACACCTAAACTTGATTCGATGTATCGTATTATCTACTGATAAAGCGGCATACGTACCGACGACACATGTAGCGCTGCTTACTTGTTTTTATAAGCATCTATTCGTTTATTTTCTTTCTCTCTCTCTATCTCCCTCCTTTCCTTCTCTTTACTCAACACCTGTTCGTCCTTGTCTGTTTTTGTAGGTATTCGCGGGAACACACGTTATAATAAATATAACAGTTGACTAAACGAAATCATTAAATCGTGAAAAGAAAGATTAATTCTGGTGCGAGCTTTGACTAAAGAACTTGGTTCAATACGGCAACACACAATTTAGAATTTCCTATCGTAATATTATGTCATCATTATCGTCGCTGTAGCAATAGAATTTTCGATGTTTTGATTATTGCAAATTGAAAACAACGTAAACCTTGAAAACATTTGCACAAGGCCAGGGGGAATTGAAATATTAATATAATAACAACTTCGACCAAAGGAAACACGTTAAGTATATTGTTATATGTGTATTAGATTACCAGAATTAGGATTATATCATTATTACTGTAATACAATCGTAATACAATAAGGTGTCTCAGCTAATTAATCAGCTAATTATTTACGATTATACGAAAAGACTTGTCAGAACAAAGTTGAACTATTTCAAGGAGTACATGTAATGGGAGGAAGAATTTTTTCTCAAGTTCATTTTTTTCTAGGAGATTGCATGGTTATCTTTTTTGAATAGAACTCTGTACATTTTTTTAACCCCTGTCGATGTGATTTTCTATTTCCTGTATTCTTCCTAAACTATGGCCGCGTAACGGAAATATGAGTGTTCGTGAGAATTTTTGCAACTGCCGCAAGACCAGTGAAATGAAAAATATCAATCATCTGTCATTAAGGGGTCAAAGATTCAAGAATTCATCAAGTTATTAATCAACATAGGTATAAAACACCAACTTTTTAAAAAAATCGTTTAAAATGTATTTTTGCTTAGAATTAGGATTAGAATGGAATTAGGATAGAATTTTCAGTAATTTCTACAATTGCCTTTTTACATAAACATGAACACTCTTATATGTTTGTTGCAAAACAACGTCTTTGTCATTGACGATTGAATTCTAAAGAACGTCGATATATTTATGTTATGCTTCTTTTTAACGGGGTTTGCGTAAAATTTTCGCGGGTAAAATGAGGATGTGAATGGAAAAGGTTTCAAAAGCGCTGATCTACGATATTGATAAGTCTTGGTATTCAATTTCAATGGGACCATTTTCAACTTTTATTTTCTTTTTTCTTTCTTTTTCCATTAATTCCACTTATAGTTACAGTTTATCCATTTGTCAGTAGAAACTACTTGTAGGTTTTACATACTCTCAATGGTTTACATCCATTCTTTCACGTGCCATTCACTCCCACACCTCTTTGCATGATGTATTGTATATAATGTTATTCATAGTATTCGGTTATATTGTATAATTAAAGCTTAAAGTTATAAATCGTTCATAATATTTCATTGTGTAACAAGATTTATTAGTCAATTGCCGCTTTACTAGTATCATTATCGATTCGATATTTATGTTTCAAACTGTGTTTTTTATATCTCCCTTGTAACAATGCTAATATTCAGCTTTCAACTTTCATTGTATGCTTAAATATAGCTATATATATATCACGTAGGTCACGTAATCAGCAAATTTACATCGTGCGATATTTAGGAAAATGCTAGGCGTCAAGCTGTAACCTGCAAATGGTCGGCATTGGCACATCGACCGGTCGCTACGCCCATGCGTGAAAACATAGATCATGACTCATGCGTCCTATCATGTGGGTATGTAATTCAGCACACGTTCATTATTCATACTCTGAAAAGTATTACGAACTGTACTTGATTTTATTTCAAACCAAGAATCTTTCCTTCGCTCAAGTTCCCTTTAACCTGCTTCAAGCGTTCTATTCGTCTTCTTTTATCTCAAATTCGTTTTTTAATAAACTTACATAATTCAAGTGGAAACGACCAGTAAAATAGCAATTATTTTATACAAGTAATAGAGTAATAGAGTGGTCTGAAACTAAATCATAATATACATAGAAACAAAGAGGAATTGTGTCAAATATGTGATGAAAAAAAAAAAAGAAAAAAAGAAAGAGAAAAAAACAAAATTGATGGGAAAAATTGTAAAAGACAGCCCAGTGGCAAATTGTGTTAGATGATAAAATTTCATTTAAATTACTTTGCAACATCGAACAAATAATGTTTAAATTAAAAATGTAGTTTTTTCTCTTCATGCGCATATATTCATCACGCATACAAGGAAATAAGTACATTATACGTACAACGAAGTTTGCCTTTTTTTAATGAAATAACGAAAAATGATTTTCTACTCTTTTATTTCACGTACAAACTGAATGCACAACATTTTACTTCTTCTGATAGAGATCGCAAAACTTTTGTATTATATTTGCTGAAGATATATGCATCGATAGACAGGATGGGATACTAAAACCTGGATATCTAAATGTCTCCTTCGTTTTGAATGATATTGAAAAATGTATAAAGCATAATCTGATTAGTTCCGAAAGAAAGGAAGGACACGATGTACGACAGAACTACTTCTGTAGCCATTTTTTCAAATGTATCGAGGCCATTATCAATATTATTATTATCCTTTTTTTTTTTTTTTTTCTTTTCTTAGGAAAACATCCTGCACGTGGATAGGGTATGTCGCGTAAAATCAGCGGGAAGCTAAAGTTTTCACGTGCCCAGTGCTGAAACATAATTTATGTCACTTTCGGGAAGACAAAGTGCATGAGAACCGTGTTTAGCCTCGATACTTGGATTGTCAACTTGGATTGTAAGTAGAATATTAATTTATATATTAACATTTTTAATCCAAAATTTAGAATGCCTAAATTCACGTCACTGGATCCGCTTCGATTACAATGTACAATGTACAAGCAATGATTTTAATGAAAAATGTTTCGAATAAATGTTTAGATGGTTTCGAGAGGGACATAATTTGTCGTGGTTAGCTTTTTCATTAAACATTAATTATTGAAAACAAAGGAAATATATAGATATTTCAATCTTCATGCCATATTCAATAGCTTCTTTGATTATAATATGATAGAAAATCCTAGAAACGTAAAATACCTTTTTCATTTAACGCTTCTTAAATGATACTGTAATTATAGCTTTCATTTAGAATTAATTTCTAATCTTCATTTTATCACGTGATGTACGTGATACGTTCTCAAATCGCTGAAAAGATATTAGACTGACTCGTAACTGTTTCGAATCGATCGAGCTAAGAAAACTGAGAAGCAGATCCCCATCGCCTGAAACAAATAACAAACTTCGTAGATAAACTATCTTCATATTTGAAAGTGACAAATATCTATCATACATAGAAACAAAATTATATCAATCTATAACCTTCGTTCAAATTTCTCAATTGTTTCGGTTTTCTCGTATTTTACTTTACTTTTTACTTTTCATTTACACATGCCGCTGCTTGACATTGATAGTGGCGCAACTCAAAAAATTTCAAATTCGCTATAATCGTATAATTGTTTTTATCATATATGTTTGAGGTTATTAGGTGTATATGATGTTAATACAAAGAAATGCGTGGATAAAGTGTAAGGTAGAAAATATATTTTAAATACTCTGAAGTGTATATACAAGTCGCAATACTATTGATGAGCTGGTCCAGATCCGCACGCTTACCAGTGTTACCCTATCTTTTGTTTATACGCTGTCGACGGCTTCGGTGCTTGACAAAACTAAAAGACCACAGATGTAGAGTTTTCTTAGAAGTGGTGACCACTTCAACAATATAAAACGGCATTGTATTTATAATTCTATCAGTTTTGCGTACTACAGGGTAGTTATATCAATAAGGCCTGTATTCAGTGTTTTGAGAAATGTGAATGTTAAAACGCGGCTTCTCGAGCATTTTATCGCTTTTCAAAATGTAGGTGTATGCCACTATCGGTGCCAAACAGCGATGTAATGATTACCTGAACGAAAGCAATGCCGAGTCCAACTCCACCAAGTTGCATAGCATGAGATTTAACGAAAGAAAGGAACTTATTATAGCAACCCTGGTGTACCATTGCTGACGTAAGACTGCAATTTTTTGGTTCTACGCCTGTTGCATCAATGCAACACGAGACAGGAATGTCTGTCGCGTTCATGTGTCCAATAGTTACCCAATCAGACGCGTTTGTTGTGCCGCAACAATCGAACTGCAATAATATTCGTTTGTATGATTGTCTAAATAGAAGCGAGGAACCTGATATGTATATTTGTTATTTAAGGTATTTGTAGCATAGATCGATTTTCTTACAATCTTCCCGAAATTTTAATGATACGTGTTACAAGTACCTTAATTAAGCTTCCATAAAATTGCTAATTTAAACATTCCTAAGTATTAAGCTCGCTTTTATCAAAAATTAGAATTTCCGTACAAATAATAACTGATATAAATATTATACATATGCTGAGAGAAAAGGAATCGAAAGGTTTAAAAAAATAAAGAAACTTTACGTCGCGCTGAAGATTATCCCAAACAGTTAACACTTCTGTGTTATTTTTATACATTTGCATTGAATTTTTCATCTTATTCTGAATAATTGAGGATGCCCTGGCTCTTAGAACATATCCAGATATACCACCTGAGAATTCCAAAATGAAAACGACCACCAACAACGACGTGAACTGAAATCAAGGAATTACATTTTATTATTGAACTTTAGTTTCATTTACTAGTATAAAATTTTCGCTAAACTGATGCTAGACGTCTCGTGACAAAAGATGTAAGAGAAGGAACATCGATAATATGTTCCTGAAACAAGGGTAATTAGAGAGAAAGGGGCACACTGTACCGATTTCAATGATCTTGAAATATATCGCTACCATTGCTCGGCCAACCTATAACGCATTCACTTATCTTTTTTTATTTATCTCGAAGGTGATTAGCATCAATGAGCCAGAATATGTCAGAATGGAGTGTAATGGTAATAAAATTTAATTCAAGATTTTTGTGAGTATCTTGGAAATAAAGGCCGAATGATGGTTACATGTACGGGAAAAAAAGTTCACAATGCAGACCATCGCAACATATTTCAAGGTCACGGAAATCGGTGAGATGTGCCCTTTCCTGTAAAATGATCAACTACATAAATGTCCAAATTTATTTATTAAGAAACTATTCATTCAGAAATTGCCTAGAGTTACGTTAGCTATAATAATCTGCGATTTTAACAGAAATTTGAAAAACTAATACAAAGAAGTATAAAAGTTTATTTAAATATAGATTACCGTAACTATCATGCAATAACTTTCGCGTACAGCGCCGCAACATCCGAAAAAGGCTATGAAAAATATAATTGCACCGATTGCAATCAGCAGAGAGGGAACAGATAAAAATTTATTATCCAGGAAATGTTGATAACTGTGATAAACACCATGAATCCCAATACCAATGAATAATAATATTATACCCGTGATCTGAAAATAAGAATACACACATATTTTCTACACATATCATCACTTTTCTCATTTCGGATAAATTATAATATAGGCTTAGATGAATTGTAATGTTATCTTAACATTAACGTTATGACGAACGTTGTGGCGACGTTTTTCAACGATCAAAGCCTGATTCACGCTAGCGGTCAAAGGTATCGTCAGGTAACGATCGATCGAAATCTAAGATTTTACCGTGGAATTCACAAATCGGATCGCAGATTTTCATTTGACTCGAACTACCTACTGCTATGAATGCTCTCGTTCGATTACGCGTAAGCGATTTTGCCCACTGCCTGACTATAACATATACTGAATGCATTGTTATCGCTAATACCAATGAAGCTTAATGATTACCGACGCCACCGTAGCGTCGTATGATTAAATTCGCATTTTGTAAGTTCTTAAAAGAACCCGCCGGCCCATGAGAAAAGTTATTCTCGATAGTAGCCGATCGTTTTAGCGGTTATAGAAATCGATTTCTCCCAGAATACTTTTGTCTTCTATGAACAGTGGCTTATATAGTACTAGTATAGCTTATAGAGTGAAATAGATATCGATTTAAGTCCTTCTAGTTGCATATTATTTTTTGTAAGTATTATCTTTTGCTGTTCTTCAAGTTCTACAAAGTATCATTCAAATTAGGGTCAGACTGTTCCGACGTTAGGCTAGGTTGCTAGGTTATAGTTACAATCGACGTAGTATCCTCGTAGATATATGTATGTCAAAATAATACAATAGACTTTTTTGAGTATACACATACGTATGTTTTGATCTTCAGATATTTCATTCATTAGACAACTATTTATTTACGACGTTAGAACATGCCTTTATTGTAACGGTAGTCTTAGTTATCTCAAATTCATTTGTTATATGAAATACTCTGTTAGCTTATTGACGTTGCTATAGAATGTTGCTTTAAATTTTCCCTATATCCCCATTTTAAATAAAAATTTATTCTTAGACATATTTTGTCGTATATAAATTATTTAGCTCTGTTTACATTGCAAATTGAATCAATAGAAAATCAGATTAGAAGATCTTTATATCCAATTACAGGGGAACGAGGCTAATACGAAGCCATGATTTAAAAAGGTGCGGTTGCTTTGGACGTTCATAAAATCCCTCTAGACACACGTTGATAAGAATGAAACACTTTCACTAACGACTTGTAAAGAAATGTAAATTATGGGGTCTTTAGGATGAAATGAATTTTAAAAATATGTGAAACAAGGAAATTAGATAAAAATTACTGTTTCGATTAACATTAAAATAAACATTGCAAGAAGGATAATACAAATAATTATTCTAACAAATTTGTCAACTAATTCTATTATATTTTTTATTACATTCTATGCAAAACTATTATTACTATTGTGTATATATCAATCCTATATAATTTCCCAAATAATTAAAAACTATTTTGTTAAATTACGAACGCTGAATTAATTTAATTAATTAACTAAATATTCAAGTTAAGAATTTTATTTTGTTCCATGCCAACAAAAGCAGATCTGGTTATAGAATTGGAACAATAGCATCGTATAATGTTCAAATATTCGTTACTTCAATTATACCTTTAATATTCCTATAAAATAAACGGAAATTTCAATTGCTGCGGTGTCCGAGCGGTTAAGGAGATGGACTTGAAATCCATTGGGTTCTACCCGCGCAGGTTCGAATCCTGTCCGCAGCGTCTTTTTTTTTTCATTTGTATAAAACGATTTTTTAGTATCTTTAAAAGTTTTAAAACAGATTGCACGTGAGTACAATATGCTGCCTCGTCGCATATTGTACATAGATTTCATAATTGAAAGGATAAATTTACTTCCTTATGATTGATATTAATGTCAATAACTCTATCCGTATAATTTGTTTCCATTTATAACAATTATTGCAAACAAATATTATAAATATTGTTATATCTGTATTATAGCTTTATATATATATATATTACATTACATTACATTACATTACATCATATTATATTATATTATATTATATTATATTATATCATATCTACATATATATGTGTAGATTATTATATGCTACTGCACCTATGTTGTTATTAGCGATGATAATATGAGCAAACAGAAATTTACTATTCAGACTCTGCTAAATAACATTATATAACGTACAACGCATGTAATCAAATCATAATGTAATAAAATTATTGAAAAATACAGATAAAAAATATCTATACGTATACGAACTAACTCTCTCTCTCTCTCTCTCTCTCTCTCTCTCTCTCTCTCTCTCTCTCTCTCTCTCTGTGTTCGCAGTTCGCGTGTTTTTCGTCTTTTCATCTTTTAACTGGTATTCATGATTCATTGTATGAGTGCAATACGCAGTACTTTACTACGACATATTTATATACATGTTTACTTGGTAAAAGTCTACATATATACGTAACTTAAGAACAGGAGAACAAGACGCAAATATGTCATCATATACGAAAAAAAAAAAAAAATCGTATCACTATGACAGATCTATCAACTAATTTTCTATCAATATGCAATTAGTTTATTATGTTTAACATATTTAATATATTGAGTATTAAAAATGAAATATAAATGTTAATTATTGTAATATGTAAATTATTCTATTATGATATTAAACTATTCTAATAGCATTCGTAGAATTTAAAATGTATATCGATATTTATATCGATATTTAGGTTATATTGAGGTTAGTATGAAATTAACGCGAGCCTTCTGTGGTCTTAAATAAAGTAAATTACGAAAAACAACATAACGTTATATCGAATTATCACCTCAACGGAATTTCTATCATTCAAGAAATCAAAAGTAAGTAAGATTATGAGGAACCATTTAATTATGATAACTTTTTGAACTACGCTGTGCTTTCAGTATGGTTCCACAATCAAAAGATGTTTAAAACAGAACTTTCATCGTTTTTTCAATATAACAAATAATTCAATGTCTTGAACAATTTTCGAGAGACGACGTACAACGGTAAATTTATTAAAGTACTTTAAAAATTAAGGATTATTATAACAATGAAAACGAAAATTACTCACAACGAAGAGTAGATTGAAGATGAACATCAGATATTTGACACATCGTGAACCAAGAGATAATTTCATAGTAGTAACCATTATTTTCTTACAATTAAACGAGACCCTCTTTATTAATTTCGCAATATGTAACTATATACCTAACTACGTTATATTTTCTCCACTCTACCAACGTTAAAAAAAAGGCGCACAAACCGGCTAACACATCGCAACGATTCACTATGTTTAGACAGTTATCGCGTGGCTGCGTGTCCAAGCGCATGCGCGATCATAATACTCTTAACCAAGGTTACGAAACTTCAAAGGTTACCAACCGCAAAATTCATTTTATACATTTTATATATTTCTGTACATATACTAACTTCCATCATTCGTCCCGATTGAAAGCCAATTAAATATAATATTGCAATAAATCCACATGTGAACATAAAGCCAAATAAAAGCACATTTTTATATATATGTACATATGCGAAACGATTAATTTAAACGTAAATCCTGAATTATTTTTGTTAAGATTCATAAAAACTATTGCACAGCTATAATATATACATAGAGTCTTAACCAGACAAAAATTATTGAAACATCGAAATTGCATAGATTTCGAATCAACATCTTTATCTGACGATCATCATCATCATAATAATAATGAGATTTATCATATCTAACTATTAAAATAAATAAAAAAAAGGTGTTGCAGTAGGTATACATAATATAATATTCATATAGTACAATTTTTCCATACCAATTGGAGCATCATAGTGTTCTAAAAACATGACGAAATACAGATTATGCATGAAAATATAAAATATGTATCTGCTTTACA
This sequence comes from Bombus haemorrhoidalis, assembly GCA_014825975.1. NCBI lineage: Eukaryota > Metazoa > Arthropoda > Insecta > Hymenoptera > Apidae > Bombus > Bombus haemorrhoidalis. Next base: position 19,864 of record CM026177.1, read on the forward strand.
TTTACTAGAATAAACAAAATTTTCTTGATTATACTTATCTATTCAACATACTGTATGTAATTTACTATGTATGTGATATCATTATTGATGATATCATTATTATTATTTGGTAAAAATTACAAATATGTGTATATACAATATATATTACAAAAATATAGGGATGTTGCTTGCTGTTAAGGTTTTTTAATTGATTTCTGGAATATATTCATGAGACTTAAAAATTTTCTCCGTATGTAGTAGAATAATAATAAAATACTAAAAATTAAAATTTTATAAATGCATACAGCAGTCTTATAGAAGCAAAAATCAAAATAATTTCATGTCGATACCTGTCGTAAAACAGGTATTATATCGAACTGAAACAAGTAACATACAAACGCATCGTTTCTATTATAATGCGAAGAATCGATAGTAAGTAAGAATCTATTATAAGAATAGACTCAATTGCGAATGATATATCATATAACTAGCACTTCCAACTTCATGTCTGTATATCTCATTTAGAATTAAATATTTTCAAGAATGAAGTATAATAATTTTATATTATTTTATTACACTTACTCTCAAAATATTAATCTATTTTTATCAGGAAACGAACGATATATAAATAGATAAATACGTAACTTTTACGTTTTAAGTATAAAAGAAAATAAGAAAGAGAGAATATTTAAATTTATTAATAATTATTTTTAATACCTAGTGAAAGTTTAATGTTTCATGTTATTTTTATTAAATATATTGTATTATGCTTCTTTATTCTATTAAGGTTTTTACCTATCACAATACAATTTTAGGTATGTACACGTTTAACAAATTTTTATTCTTATTAAATCTTATTACATTATACTCGCATATAAAAATAATTTGCAACATTTTATTAAATAAACCTAATTATTATTCTTTATGACTTGAAAATTTTGCATTTCTACAAAACTTTAAGTTAACGGAAAATTGTGCACAATTTTAAGAAATGAAATTGTATAATATATAAATATATTTATATAGCATTATGAAGAATTGTCGCTAAGGACATGTAAAATTTCTTTGTTATGTTTTATCCTGATTCTGTTTTTATTTCCATTTAAAAGATTTTTATATTTCCTCATTATTCTTTAAAAGGTATGATACGTATAACTCATATAATATACATTTACATGTAAAGTATTTGTATGTTTCATAGAATGTTGAATTCTATATATATCATAGATTAAAGTTATACTTTGATATAATCAATATGTGGCTTGTAAATATTTACTGTGTCACTTGCCTATATATAAAGATACTTGTATACCTGTATTTTAAATGCTAATAATGAATAATACATATATTTATAATACTCATAATTCTAATTATAAACGATAATTAGAAAATAATTTTGTATACTAAATCTATATATATATTTGACAATAATATAATCACTTTAGAAATATTTAGGAAGTAAAATTTAAAGCTCGAGGCTCTATGAGAAATATGGTCGGTTCTTTAATAAATTACCGGGAAGGTGCGCACGCATCTACGTCAGGCAGGGTGGATGGATGAAAATATGACTATTCTTTGGTGAGCTGTTGAGGTGAATAATCCGAGTGCATAATTTTGACGCAATTCTATAAAGGACGCACACAGCTTTCATACTGTTTGGTTACATTGATATTTATCATTTTTATACTTGATCTTATCTTTCTCGAAGTCACTGAATAGTGAGTGTAAAAAATGGTGTCCGGTGGAATGGCTTGCATCAAATACCTGACGTTTCTTTTCAACCTGATATTCGCCGTAAGTATTTGCTCCATGTTGTACTCGTTACTTATGTTCTATTCCATAAGCTCCGACTGTGTTTGATCTCGTTCTTTCAATGTTTATTTAACATTTACGACTTTCTTAAATTTCGATAAATACACAAATTAAAATGAAGCAAAATAAACGGCGATTCCAATTGTATTGAAAATAGAAATGTTTAGATGGTTTAAATTTAAAGTAGCTATAACGTATGGTGCCCGTAATCGCCGTTGTGCGAAAATTACATTCCCGAACCGCTGAATTTCTAAAATTAAGACCTAACATTTTTGGATTCTAAGTGCTGAAAACTTTTTAAATGACAAATGAAAAGAGCAAAAATATTATTTAATATTTTGTCGATTCTACAGTGAAATCCAAATATTTTATTTCCAATTCGTATATATCTACATATTTAAATACCTGTCCTAAAGTTAAAACTGAAATATTTATCAGAAACCAAAATTTTTTATTCAATTCTCTCTTAAAAAATAAAATTGATATCTGCCTTTTCCTTGTTTGTATCATTATGCAAATTGTTTAAAGAATTATTAAATAATCTCTACTTCTCTATATAGTATACTCATATCTGTATGAGTTACTCTTATATTTGCGTGGGTATTTATGGTTTCTTATGTTAGTCACGTATGTATACGTAACTGCACGTAACCTCATGAATAATTCCTTTGTAAACCTACTCAACGTTTATATATTGTTATCTATTCTTATATGCACTATTTTGAAATGTGGTGATATTTTATTAAATCATATTTATTAAATTTAGATTAAAAATAATTGGTATAATTATAATAATTATCGAAAATAATTTATGCAAAAAGCTAACCCGAACCTATTTTTTTAGTTCCGTTTTCTATTGCAAACGATAGTCGTAAATTAAAAATTGTAAAAATTTCATTTTTTATGTTTTAATGACTAATTGGTAAATAAGATATTGTCGATCATGGATGGGAAGTAACGCTGACGCTCGCTCTGTGCAAACAATTCGAGAAATTGGTGGGTATAACACTGCGACTACCAAGCGAGATGATAATGTATCTATTAAACGAGAAGTAACATTCTGTTCTTGGTAAAAGAAAAAAAAAAATAATTTCTGCATACATTTCAATTGTAACAAAAATTGTGTAATATGAAATAAATAAATTTTAAACATCTTCATTTAATTCCTGCTCTATTAGATCCATCTATTCATTTATCATGTTACAAATGAATATAAATTATTTTAAAATTACAATTAAGATAAGTGAAGTTACGTGTTCATAAATAATATTAGTATCAATTAATATTGATTACATAAACATTACGGAGTATAAGCTTTCCAGAAATGCATATTTTTTAAAGTTTCAATATGTTTATTGTATTATTACATAATTTCTAAATATTATATTATGTTATAATACATCATAAAAATAATATTATATTACATCATAATAATTTTTATTAATGTCATTGCTGTTATTATAGTTGAAAATAACTGTTGAATTTTTCTGATTGCAGATTACTGGAATTGTATTCATTGCAGTTGGCACTGTGATCTTGGTGGTTTATAGCGGCTACAATAATTTTATGGACAGTTGGTTCTTTACAGGACCAGTATTGATGATTGTAGTTGGTGTTATTGTGTTTATTGTGTCATTCTTTGGTTGTTGCGGAGCTATCAAAGAGAATCATTGCATGATATTAACGGTAATAGCCTGCCATTATTTATACAATAATATTTACACAATAATTTTCATATAATAGCAATAGCCAATATTTATATAATAATTTTGTATATCATAATCTTTTTTATATTATAGAGTAAATTTCTCTACAATTATTTAACTATAGCAAATATAAATATTAAATTAAAATTAAATCTGAAATCTGATTTATTTTTCTAAGAAAAAGTTTTCTTTTTATTAATTAATTAATTAATCTTAAATAATAATCTTTGTTTTCTTATATTTGCTCCTTACAGTTTTCTGTGTTACTGCTTTTAATTTTTGCACTTGAACTCGGTGCTGGAATTGCTGGATATATGATGAGTGGGGAAGTGCGTACAATGGTAGAACATCGATTAAATACCACTATGGAAGAATACTCAACCAATAATGACATTCGTAAATCTTGGGATATTATGCAACATGATGTAAGTATGCTTAATGATGCTTATTTTTACTAAAGAGATTTGAAATATAGAAAGAATAGATTTTTATACTAAAACTTTTCAAGGTATTTATGTTATATTACTTTATATTAGTATTATTGAATGTAAATATGATGTACATTATTAATTATACTGATATTGAACTATTCAATATAAATTAGTAGATAATAAAAGTTAATGTTGCTAATTCAAAATCTCTACTATATTTTCTCACTGAATTTTAATAAATATATATTTCAAATAAAATAGTTGGAATGTTGCGGAATGGTTGGCCCTGCTGATTGGGCTCATGTTGGATTCCCAGAAAATACTGTACCAAATTCGTGTTGTAAAGAAGTACCAGAAGGAAGTAAATGTGACTCAAATTCGATTCATATACATCTAAATGGTTGTATGGGCAATCTTCAGTCTGCTACTGAGCACAATGCTTTGATCTTGGGTGGTGTTGGCATTGGCATTGCTATTATTCAGGTAATTTTTATTATTTACTTCCTCTAATTTAGGATATTTTTATATTATTCATAAAAAATTAAACTTTGCTCCTAAATTTAAAAAAGGATATCAAAGAAATAATTTTATAAAAATATACAAATCAATCATTGCAAAGATATATATCATCCAGTCTTAACATAGTAACCAAAAATTAATACACTTCTACTATTTTATTATTACGCGATCTTTTTATATTTAATAATTTAATAAGGCCATACTGTTCGCATATTTCTTGTTTGCTATTAAATGACATTTATTTGTTAAATGAAGGTAATATATTATTCATTAATAGGAAAAAAGAAAAATAGGATTCATATACTAAAATGCGATCTGTTTGTTTCAGTTAATTGGAGTCGTCTTTGCATGTTGTCTGGCACGTTCAATTCGTCGCGAGTACGAGACTGTGTAAGCAGACAGATAACTCCAATTTTAATGCCTAGAAATTGCACTCAGACTTCAAAATATGATCCTTTCCTTTCACTCTTTTATATATATTCATTTTGTTTCTGTGCTCTTCTTTAAGTAACAGAGTATTGCACAAATAGCACTTTATATGTTCTTTTTACCATGCTGCGCAAAATAATATATAATATATAAAAGCTTCTATACAAACTAATTAATTAATGCTGTTATCAGTAATGTTTTATATTTTATATATACGTAAGTAACATCACTTTATTATTCCCCGTTATTATAACTATTTAATACTGCAATTGTTGCTATTGCTATTACTACTGATTGCAGATATTATTATTAAAATTAATAACAGTGGTAACGAAAGCAGTATTACAACGTTTACTTTTGGTTTTGAATGTATTAATTCATTCTTAAAATTGCAATTTTGATATCAAATAAGACAAATGTTTTTGTGCAGTATCATGTCTTTTATGACTGTTTCCTTAAGACTGACCATTTTTATTCTATGTTAATCGAGAAGAATCTTTTGTACTTTGTTTATAAACTGCACATTGAGATTCAAGAACTACAAACCAAAAATTATATATTTATGTTAAGAGATCTTTATGTTGAGTACATATGTATTCACATGTTTGTTGTAATAATTTATTCATGGATAATAGTGTATATTATCTCAGTTTCCATTTGACCTTGTATGTATACACATGATATTATTGTAATTGTTAAAAGTATTGAGCTTCTTTCGTCAAATAATTTTAGTTTTCTTTTATTAAATTTAAGTTTCTTTGTACTTCTGTAAAAAATAATTCAACACCATAACTTCTTAGATTTTATGTGGTATTTTCCAAAATAGTCTATAAGCGATATATACAACTTTTTAAAAATACCACAACAAAGACATGATGTATAAAACAACAATTTTGAACTAAAAAAGTTATGTTCAAATAAAGAAAGATATTTAAAAGGCATTATGGTCTAATCATCAAATAAAATAAAAGTAACACTTATAATAATCACTTTGATTTATGTTAATTCATTATTTTTTACTTTTACTTTCTAATTTGATAGTTGCACCATCATGCCTTTTATTTAATTAAAATATTATCTTATTTAAAGATAATAGATAAATTATTGTCACAGAAAGATGATCTAAGAAAATCTCTATTTATATAAAAGAAAAAACGTTCTATATTGTTCATATAAAGTTTACATAATGTTGGTACAATAAATTATGATTACAGTCATTAAATATGATTATATGATTACACAGTTGTGTATATTTAGATAATTTCGGAGACGATTTTGTATTGAACTTGTCTTCTGCACTGATACAAGTTCAGTAGTGTTAATAAACAGCTGTGTTTCATTAATACTAATGCTATATGATTCTTTAAAAATTTAGAGCTACGCTTTCCATTATCTGGATGTTACACTAGATTACAATAAAAGAAATGGAAAGGTTTATTTCTTCTCAGAAAACTAGCGCTACATATAAATAATTCTATTATTGATTTTCAAAAAGTATTAAAGGGAAATATTATCATTTAAATATTTCATTTAATATGTTAATATAATATTTCATTAAACATTTCATTTAATATAATATTTATAATTTAAATGAAGATGTTATTTAGATATAATTGAGGACATTTAAACGAAGATATTAAAGTAACATTCACATTGTTTCCGTATTTTTTCCCCATCTTTCTTATTGTCTTAAAATGAAATGTCTGAGTAATTATTATATATATACTGTGTATGTATTATATGTGTATGTATATAGATTTGAATAACAGTTAAATCTTATTTATTGTTATTTAATTTATAATTACATGAAAAAATGAAAGTAAATAAGTTTTATATATATATATCTTTTTTTTTTTCTTGATCTTCTAGTTAGATTAAGTTACGGGTCGCGACGATCGCGGAACGTAACATAATATTGAGAGAATAAAAATAATCTTTATCTTCTTATTTGTGTCAAAGACAGAATTCTCATAAGTTTGAAAGGTACTTTCCAATAAATACATTCTGATTGAAATTTACTACTAATGAATTAAAGAACTATTTCAAATAAGTAAAAATTATACGTCCAAATTTCAAAGCAACTTGAATCTTTAATATTAACCATTTGAATAGTAATGCGATGAATAGCATTATAATGTAAACGTAATATTAAAGATTTTAAATGTAAGTAATTGAGGTCCTTATTTTGGGAAGCGTAGGTAACTGTGCACCTTCTCACTTGCAACTTGAGGTATTGAACATTATCTATTAGAAGTTGCGTGTTATTACAGTCAACTTAATTAATTTCTACTTCCAGCGAGACTGCAGCGCACTGATTCAACACCCAATAGGAGGCATTATAACTAAATATTGTTCGTCGTGCATTCATTAAGAGAATAATTCCAGAGTCGTCGCAAGACCATTTATTTAGAACTTGGCTGTAGATTAACCAATATTTACCTGCAGTCTAGCTTAAGAAGAAAGCAAATTATTGGAGAGTATAATTCAATATACTGCCATTATCTGCCAAATGATTGAGACCAATTGTCTCTTTCTTAGACTGCACTGTATATGGAATTAAAGCTTATGGCATGGGAATGTTTAAAAAAAGTGATAGAAAGGTCATAACATATTTGGCTTGACGTTTATTGCAATTTAAAAGGCTCTTTCAGAACTTGATTTCTTGGAAAGAAAAATTGTCTTTCAAATTTCAACTCTGTGTAACATGTTAAATTCATTCTAACTATTGTATTTATATAAAATATGTTTTTTGTATACACATAGGGTTGGGTAAATGTTCTATTTCTAAATATTATAGCTTGATAAAGAAAATTGATTTAATAACATAAGTCAATAAGTAAATTTGAATAAATGAAATTTTGTATTTTATTTTTCATGATGATTTCTACTAATACTCTATGCTAAATATTAATAATAATGCAAATTAGAAACATTAAATGCGTTGATGTAATGTAGCATTAAAAGATAATTACATTTTTAGAAAATGATTGGATGGTAAGCTATATAAGACAATGTGGTAGTATGTAAGAGAAGATTAAATGAATCATGTTATATAAGCACTAAAGCAAACTGATTATAATTGTTTGTTATTATCTGATTATAATTTCATGATTTTAGTTTTGGAACAATGAAAATAACTTTTACCCAACCCCAATATCTAACATGTTAACATGAAAATCATGCGTTACAATTTGCTTTTCTTTGTAATCTCTTCAAAGAGAAGAAGAAACTTATCACCAAGTACATTAAATATCTTTTTAGAACAGTTCAACAAAAACTAATTTTAATAACTATACTCTTTTATATGGTGTAATAATTCGCATAATTTCGGTATTAATCAAAGAATAATAATTGTCACCTTCCACAAAAATAAAAATTTCAAAAATGATATTATACAATAAATTAAATGGAGATCGAGTATATTAATTAATTTTGTCTTCAAAATAAAAAAAAAGGAAAAATGATCGTTGCACTATATTATAATTTCGTAACGAATTATACGTTGGGACCAAAGTTTTAATTTCTGCAGTGAAAGAATTATTAAAGAAATTGAACGTATATGTTGAACTACCTGACACGAACATTAAAGTTTGCGACGACTTGTGTCTTTTATCGTTGACTATTGGAACAGCTTCCAAAACATTACAAAATTTATAAAATAAAATTGCAAATTTATGGCATTGCGTCGATTTAACGAACCCTATTATAATTATTGCAATTGTTATAAATGTTGTTTTCGTTTGAAATCTCGCATATTTTAACGACAAAAAGAAAGTAAAGTTTGAATGTTAGAAAATAATTAATTGTTTGATTTGATCAAAAATAATTTTATCAAAATACTAATCTTAAAACCATTTAGTAACAAATTACATATTTTGATGATTCCTTTTAAACAGTATATCACTAGTTTTATAATTATTGTAGGTAATTCATAAAAAGGATCTTTTATGTTGTTTATTTATGAATTGCTTATTTTGCATAATTGTTTAAGTGGTTCAGTGTAATAATGTATATTTCAAATTATGAGAGGGAAGGAATCATTTAATTAATTTTGTAATTTGTTAAAAGAAATTTTAAAATTTGTAAAATTTCGCCTTTGTTTACATCAGTTATAATTGTTTACTAAAGTAATCGTGACTAGAAAAAAGTATGTTAAAAAAAATATAAGTGAGGTTTCAATGAGTTTCATTTTAAATAATGAAAAATGACAAGCGGAGAAGAGTATTTCTCGATAGATAATACGGAAACATTAAAGCGTGCCTAATTTCTTGCAACGTGTCTAAATCATTAATTAATATATTAGAATTGATCGAAGTAATTAATTTAAACAATATATTACCAATCATTTTAATTAAAAGTAAGCATCTAAAAGATTTGCTTCTTTTAAGCTAAATAATTCAGTATGAGGCAAATCTTTCTCATTATATACCTTTGTGTTTTAATTATATGAATTTATTTAATAATAGTTCTTATTTTAGATTATCTCCAAGTTAAATTTGCGTTCTAAATATCATTTGCAATATTTTTACTATATGATAATTTGTTTATTTTAAACATATTTCATTTTTACAGTTTCTACTTTTTAAATTTCTACCTTTTAAATTTATATAAGACTAAGTTGTATAAACTTTTTCTATAATTTAATCTATGATATTAAATTGTATAAATGTGTAGATGTTAAAATGTTTCTTCTGTTACATTAATTTCGATACATGTATATTCATTTAATTTTAGACTATACTAGATTTTACACGATAATGATATGTTAGATGTTACAACATTAAGATCTTTTTATTCGATAAGGAACGTTCTCATTTAATGGTAATATTTGATCTATATCAATTTATGTATAATTTCTTTGAAAAATTGTAATTCATACTCTATGTAATGGAAACGAAAATTAACATTCGAATGTTACCTTAGATGATTGGCTGATAAAAATAAAAGACTGATAATAATGTAATAAAGACAAAAAACGAAGTCAGTATTAAATGAGAAGTAAATAGTTGTTTCTTGTAGCATTTAGTCGCTTACAATATTTTTCTACTTGTAATTTAATTCATCAATTAATAATTAATATATTATTAACGTTCTTTAAGAGCTCACCACTTTAGCACATCTTGTTCGTATAGCTTTTATCTATACAAATAAAATATATTAAGTAAAGATTGCATTTTTATCCTCAATTGACCATTATTCCCATTAATTGTAAATGATAATTATTTTAGTGAAATTATATTTCTTATAAGCATGCTTCAATTATTTATTTGTGTGTTTCACTTAAAAGAAAATTAAAATAAAAATAGAGATAGATCAGTAAACATTCTATACGACCAGATTTTCTTCTTTTATTTTGTTCTATATTCACTCTAAGATTAGCAGACTAACATTTATTAATCATATAGGATGCTCTCTTGTAGCGTCTTACAACTATATGTTGAAAAGAAAGTAAAAGAAATTCACAAGAAAAAATAGAACAGGAATCCGTTTAAACGATCTTTTGTGCCATAATATTACCTTAGAAACATTAGTTATTATTGACTACTTATATATTCTCTAAATTCTTCTATCGCACTCTTACTTTATACGAGTTATAAAAAGCTGTTTAAATTTAGCACATTTCGGAAATTATTGAAACCTTCTCCTTACGCGAGTCTTCAAATGACTCAAAGAATCGTTTAAACAATCTCCTTTACATAATTCGTATGATGAAACACGCTTCATTAAAAATGTTTTTACTTTTTCTTAACATTTAATTACAAAAGAGCAAATTTCTACGTACGATCTATATACAATTTCAGGGGTCCAAAAGATCATTTTATCAAGAACCGCACAGAATATATTTACAAGAATCTCGACAGTAATTTCAATGAAATATAAAAACAAAATCCCTTTGTACGACGTAAACTGTACAATAATTAATGAATGAAATAACTAATTAAGACACTGAATGTTCAGTTCTAGAAACTTTAAAATTTTTGTCTTTTGTTATTATTAATTTCATTTGTGATAGAGGCTACGATGTTATTTTTATATACGTTAATTTATCTTTTAGTAAAATTAATAATTAATCGGTATAAAATGTATTTGAGTTCTATAACTTGAATACTTCGTTCATCTTCAATCTCATATAAAAAAATTGTACAACAGTATTACTTTTTGAATTATTTGTTAATGTAATCAATACAAATTTTATGGAAACCATGGACTGTGACTCTTTATCATTAACATAGAGGAAATTATGTTTATTTACAGTTACAGCGATTTAAGTTTTATGGGCCCGATTAAAACAATCTTGAAAAGCATATTGACTGCTACACAATTTTTAACAGATTTATCAAAATTAATTTAGTTTTCATAGTTACTGTTTGTTTCATATTCACATTCATAGTCAGTTACCGAATAAGTATAATCAAATAGACTAAAAACTACGTAAAAAATCTCTATATAATACTATAATCTTCGTTAATTCGGTGGAATGAAATGTGTTTAAATGAAAATTAATTTCGATCAAATAATTTTACGCAATACGATTAATGATACTTTATATAGAAATTATGTAAAGAGTGCAACATTTTAAAGGGACCCTTATGATAACTATCAGCCTAATTACTTACAGGTCAGATTATTTGTATTGTTCATAATATTGCCTAACCTATCAATATTATTCGATACTCTCAATGGACATACCACTTTAAATACTATCTCATCGCAAATTTTTAAAACGAGCAAATAAACGAAAGGAACAGAAAAAACAAGAAAAAGATAGAGAAGCCCTCACTTTCACTTTTTCACCCCTGTGCCATACTTTTAAGAAAGTTTAATAAACTAAATAATAAACTAAAAATTCTCTTTATTATAATTATGAAAATATGTACTTACATATTACAGAAATTCATAATACCAATCTATTACTTCAACTTGAAAAGTAAATCGCTTCTAATTCTGGAAGACATTGTACAATAACTTTTATATTTAAAAAATCTTGTATAATTTAAAAGAAAAATTTATCATAGATCTATGCCTTACGATAGAAAAGAATACTTTCTACTGAATTTAATATATTACATTGGTACCAATTACTAATATCAGTACCAAATATATTTTGTAAAAGTTTATTGGTTAAAAGAATTTTTGATGCTACTATAAAAGTTTCGAATCTAATTGATGCAAATATTTTTCATACAAACAATTTATTATAAATAAAGAAAGAAAAAAAAATGGATATTTGCATGAAGATCGGTACATGTAATGGAAAAAACGAATCGAGACTAATTATTAAGGCTAGATGTACATTTTTATGGCATCATTAGTCAATCGTATTCACAAGAATACATTTTGGAAGATATAAACACATTTTAAGAGCTGTAGGGTGAAAATGAGAGCAGTAAGGTAGCACATGCACGCACATTCATTCATCTTAGGCACATTTACATACTCGATATAAAAGCACATCACAATGATCGTATGGACGATCTTAAAGAGTCTTTCATTTAAAGCAATCCTTCGATAGATATACATATACATACGATAAGTTTTCGAAGGTGCAGAGAACCTGAATTGATGATTATTCGAATGATCACTTATAGTCATTAATGAGATTTATTAAAAAATATAATTTAAATATAAACAGAAATCATGATTATCAAGTACATTTCGGTACATTTTTTCGAATAATCGAACATTTTTACCAGCTGTGAAGCATTTTTTAATGTGAGGTGACTTCCCTTTAATGCGACTATACCTAATGCCGATTAGCGAAACAATGTCTGTAAAATAATCACCGTTTACACGGGTAAATAATTTTAATTAAAATATAGTTTAAAGAAATGTATCACTACATTAAGGCAATTTAATCTTACAAATAACGTTCGATTAATCGAGAAAATTTGATTATTTTCATTAATTTATTAAAAATGACTGATCAATCCGAATAATCAAAATTTTAGCATAGTCGAACGGGCTCCCTTAAGTTCGCTTTGAAAGAACAAGGAGATCAGCTTTATTCAAAAAGTCATTCATGTGGCATAACGCTTAGTCCACAGTCGTGCTATGCGATCATGCTCTTCTCTATTTTGTAGATACTGCGTTGCTATACTTCCTACTAAAGGATCCGCTGAAACATAAACAATATCATAAATATTAGCATAATAGTAAATTTATTCATATACCTATTTTATATAATATATTCATTCATTTAATATGATTTTAGGATAATATAAAATTGCACAACAACAAATTTGAAGATGCATAAATACATATATTAATTTCGTTAGCTTTATTTAAAAAAAAGTATATTATATTAATACCTAAAATAATTTAACTATAATATTTACGAAGTTTATTTTACCTGGATTACAGTCTGTTAAGAGAGAACAGATAGATAATAGTACTTTTGAAATGGTTAGCGCAGGAGACCAATTATCCTTTAAAATGTCCAAACAAATTACACCCTGACTGTTGATATTACAATGATAGATGCGTGTTCGGAATGTAACCTAAAAATATTATATTAACGATTAATTATATCTTAATGATTTTCTGTCACTCTTCCCACTACTTTTAATAGATGATCCACAATGGACTGTTTTTTTATTTGTACTATATGATACAATACATTCTGAAAGATACACAGCAGCCCGTTAATGAGAAAAGACAGAGATTATAAACGTTTTATAATGACTGCATAAAAGTCTCTTTTTCAAAGAAAATATGCTGTATTCTTATATTATCTTTATAAATTAAGTATCAAATATTGGAAAGTTAAAATCAGCATATAACTTTATCTTCTTTATTTCAAAGCTATTTCTATATTCAGTTTTGTTATATTTTGTTTTTAATAAATTACAATCTAAAATTACATGTTTAATAAACTGTCACTAAAATTTTATCGAGTATTATTCACTATTAATTTTGCAATAAATATATATGATTAAAGCATTATATAGTGAAAAAAGTTTGAATAATAATTTAATAACATAAACTTTGATTAGAACGCTAAAGCGTTAAAAATAAAATAATTTATTGCAAATTTCATGTCATCTAATATGGCATTATTGCACATCAACTCTGTAACTTTCACTGACATAAATTTCGTTATAAAATTTATCACAAAATTAATAATAATTAATTATGCGATTGACATACCTTTGGAGGTTTAAATGGATACTCTGGGGAAAAATGTATGTCTAAGAAAAATACTCCTCCCTCATAAACTGAACCAGGTGGTCCAAGTATTGTTGATACCCATTCATACAAATTGTCTCCTTTAGGTCCTGCACTATAAGATAAATACCAAAGTTACATAGATTATTTAGTAGTGTAAGAAACGAGAACAAAAATTCGGATTTTGGCAAAAATTAACAATTAGACCATTGATTGTAATAAGGCTTTTCTAATTACTAAAAGAAAGAAATTTGAAAGTCAAACTATTATTTACTTTTATGTAAGTAAGTACTACAGTCGAACCTTGTCTTATATTATTCGAGACAATCCTAACAGCTAGAAAAAAGAAATATCGAATTTTTTGTTTCTCATATTCTGTGATACATAGCGTAGCTATGGATATATTTCGAGTTGCAGAAGCAGTAGCGATAGAAGTTCGAATTATAAAGGCAAACATCGACTTGTAGAAGCCCAGCTATTCTAGATTCGAGTTACATAGGTAAAATAATGCATCTGGACAATGTAAGTTTTACTTCGACTTCTAGAGATTTTCGCAATGAAGGGGAAGGGAATGAACAAAATTGTAGTTTTATAGAAATTTCTGAATTATCCAGATTCGACTGTATTATTGGCGCAAACAGAAAGTTAGCCAAAATAAGCTTTAGTGTGAACGTGTTAATATCACAAATAACATAAATGATAAAAATAATTAAGGGAAAAAATCAAACCTGCAATTTGGTGGTGGATCTAATGTGATTTCTGCCAATTCTTTTTGTATCCTGCGACAAGAAGATTAGTTTAAGCTCTTGTTAAGTCTCCATGGCAGAGTCTTTTTAATTTTGGATGATGGATGTGCTACCTTTTGGCGGATGTTCCTAAAGCTTTCGACATCTTTGGATTAGGCTTCGCTTCCTTGCTCTCTGGCTTATTGTCTGCCAGTGATGAACCACGCCCCCGGCCAGTTCCACTGGAACCTGCGCCTGATGACATGGCTCTAAAATGATTTACTTAAGCTATAAAATATATTTACCTCAGAGATACATGTAATAAGATCATTATTGTTACGTAGGTAATAAATAACAAACAAATATGTAGGTCTATAAATTATCAAAGATACAATAGAACAAACCTCGTGCCCTTGGCTACGGACGTCGAGAACCTCTTTGGATAAGACGCACAAAAGATAAATACTCTTAGTACCAATGGTAGTATATTCTCACCAAATATTATTAAACGAATGATTCTCTTCTCACCTAAAATTTGATAAAATACAAAAAAATAATTTCAGTAGAATTTATTTCTTTAACATAATATATATATAGTATATAGTATATAGTATATAGTAATTAAGAAAAATTCAAGTGATTAGACGAAATTAACTAAAAGAATTAGAATGATAAATACAAATTCATGTAGAAAATTGTATTTATGAATATACTTATAATTACAAACATTTCTCAAAAGATACCTTCAAAATTAAATATCACAATTAATATATTGTGACGTTACATATTTCATTATTGACTTTTCATTGATAGGATAAAAATTAGATTAGGAATATTGCCTTATGCAAACAACACTTTAGTGCTTAAAATCAAAATAAAACAAATCCACAAGATACAAAAAGCAAATGTTCATGTATTTCTGTATTCTACTATACATAAACAAACATTATATGAATAGTTGTACAACCTCAGTAAAAATAACTTTTGCATGACAGTTTTGTTAATTTAAATTATATGAAAAAAAAAAAAAAAGGAAAAAGAAAAATGATATGCATAAAAGATATTAATTAAATTCTGTAATTTTATAAATGCTTGTAAAAATATATCTTAAACAAAAGTGAAAAATAATTGTCACAAAACTGAATCTATACAAATACATAAATCTTTATAGAATAAGTGAAAACATATTTATTAATTTGTACTAGATAACTAATTTAATCGGTAAGATACTTAAAACATATTATCAACATTGAATAAAGGGATATGATAATTAGACAACGAAAGAGCGTACAATAATTATCAATAATTTCTATTTAAAAAGAGAATCATAGAACCATTCATGATTCAGAGGAAGAGGTGTGTTACCTCGTTGGTAGAAAAGTTAGCCTTTCGATCGTTTCAGAATAAACTTTAGGACCAAAGATCGAACCTACGTAAATCCCAAGTGAACCGGCCGAATTCCTCGTTGGATGTACTACTGGAAGCGAGCGTGCTCCTCAGGTGCTGCTGTGTATGCTGGCGGGCTTCATCGTCGCTCTCATGTCTCGAAGTCACGATCGCGGCGTCCCTTTTCCCTCGGCGAGCGCCGAAACGTGCGCATCTCTGCGTCGCCGGATGTTGACTCTGTCGCCGCCGCGGCGGACATCGGTAATCCTAGCTTCTAGATGGATGCACTGTCTGCATCATTATTCAAAAATATGCAATACCAATCATTACCAATAAATTCCCTAACATCGGTTTTCGTCTCTTTCTTTTTTTCCCATTAGGTTAGGGGGTACATTAGTCCCCAATAACAACAAAAGTTGGAACTTTTTGTTTCATAACATACTTGAAATATATTATTTATACGCGTAGGTGATAAAAATATGAATTTCCTTCTATTACTATTAGTTGAAAGTCTAATTATTTAGAAGTATAAAAAAATGATAGCTTCATTTGTATGATGTGTGCGTGTGTGCGTGCGTGCGTGCGTGCGTGCGTGCGTGCGTGCGTGCGTGCGTGCGTGCGTGCGTGCGTGCGTGCGTGCGTGCGTGTATGTATGTACAGTAGGTCGCAAAAGTTTCCGTACCTACACTTGCGCACAGAAGAGTTTCATTTTTATAGTTGTGCTTATCATCGACAAAATTTTATTGAAATTATTATATATTATATATGTGCAAGATGTTTATTGTATACTTTAGTAAAAGCCTATATTTAGTAAAAGCTTAATATACAATATGAATAGTAATACCGTCTTAAGCGTATATCTAGTAAGTAGTAAAAATGGTCTCACTATATACTGAGACCTATTAATATTGTGGATGATTGCCAGTTTAAATATTTTTGTGATCGGAGTTAGATTTCTATAAAATATATATTTGTATTAAATATCTTGCAACCACTGTATATTTTCAGAATTGTTAAAAATTTTACTTTTCTAATACTTTTTCTAATGGAATTTTAAGATGTTTCGTATAATACATGTAATATGAATCATAAAAAGCATACCCGCTGTATGTATCTGTTAAATGTACATGTCTATTTGAAGATTGAAAAAACACAAAGGTGTGATATTAAGTATTTTGAAGACGTTCAACAGGAACTTTTAAATTCTAGTTTTCTTGAAGTTCAACAGGAATTTTTAATTTATAGGTTTCCTGAAGGCGAAATACATATAACAGTTTTGAGTTTATTTTCGCGGATGAATTTTTAATTATTTCAAAGTTTTATCGCGTGCTGAATTAGGAGGACGCTACTGTGGACGAAAACTATGCAAAGATCGGTTGTATTCATGCACTATAATAAAGTTAATTAAATTGCAGTGTGATTTGTTATTATATTTAGTTTTAAAAGCCAGTTTTTTTTTTTCTTGTATCCTTTTTAATTTTTTTCTGTTATTACAATTTCATAAATTTCTAGGATAAGCGGAATACGTGCGTTGATTGGTCGATTAAATAGATAAGGAAGATGGTCGACGAGTAATTCTACTAGAGGAAAGTTTGAACGCATTTTTAAGAAAGGAAGACAGGAAATAATTAAAGGACGAAGAAGGGTAAACATACCGAGTTAAAATAATCAAAACTCATAGATGAGGATTGGACTGTGACGAGTAGAAACGGCGACATTAAGGAAATGTCCGCTGTAATTTCCTTACTGTAGCTGGAAACACGCGGCAGAAGAACATAACACAGGACGAATTCATCATGGAAGACACTAGGAAACTAATTACACATTTTATATTATTGACTAAATGAATTAACTGCTTATTATAACAACGATAAATATTGTAGGTACTTTGCCACTAAACGGTCTGCATTCCATTTAAACACATTTTTGAATAACGAATAGTTTGGGAGATAATTGCGTGTGAACCTTCAAATCGAACACCCTGTACATGCACGTGGCTTATTTCTTGAGTTATGGATGATTAAAGAAAATGTCCAAAGTGTTTACCTCGTTACTTTAGTGAATGTTATTAACTGAATATGTACCTAAGCACATACGTTGTAACTCCGGAGTATGACTTGATCATTTCTAAAGTTTACAAAATAATACGAATCGATATGAATATGATTCGTTATTAGATCCAAAATTAAATATACGAGTTATATCTGGAATATCTCCGCTTGTGCGCACATTCAGCAAAAAAAAAAAAAAGATAAAATGGAGAAAAAAAACATTAACGCTTTAGATTATATGAACTTTAGTCGGGTGAGATAGCTTCCAACTGCAAGCACATTTAACCACATATTTCTCTCCGTTTATTAATTGCTCCGCCTTTTTGTGATTGATACATTTGTTGAAATATAATAGTAGTTTATTGTATTTTCTGTATTTTTAATTCATTTGGACGAATAAAGAACATAGAGGCCCAGCTTTACAAGTGACCATACAGTTTCATTTTAATATTTAGAAGATGCAAAAATTGATGTTCATAATCTTTCTTCTATTTCGTATCGGTGGTAAGTCAGTATTTAAATCTTATCGAAGATAATATAATTTTACTAAAAACTATGCTAATAACTGTTTTCGAGATAATATACTCGAAAGAATTAAACATTTTACAAAATTATTCTGTATTTTCGACGTTATTCAACAATCGTACACATAGATATGTATGTACACGATGCTTTTATAAATTAAAGATACAAAATGTATGTTTGTTAAGAATAAAGTAATATAAATTTTGCTTTCTCAGACGGAAACGAGAATTGCCCTCAGATTATCGGACGGAGCGAGTGGGCTGATGTAGACGCAAGAAGCACAAATTATTTAATTATTCCCATACCATATGTCATTATTCATCATACAGTTACCGCAGAATGTGATACTAGAAGTACATGTATTGCTCAAGCCGAGAACATTCGATCTTATCATATGGATAGTAATGGATGGGATGATATAGGATACTCTTAAGTATCATTTTAAATACATTACTTACCACATAACATGATCGTATGAGATTTGTAGTTTAAATGTAGAAAAAATAAGTGACAATGAACTTTGAATAATTCGAAAAAGAATTTTAATCCGCTCAATTTAGTCTCTCATTAATTAGATTTCGGTTTTCAATATTTTACAACGATTCTAAAGAAATTTCTATTCTTTATTCATTATTTTTATATTTATAGAGTATAGCTGACAATTGTGTGAAACAATAAGCGTTTTATTCTACCGTTTGTTATTTAATATTTTTACTCGATAGATTTCTAATTGGTGGAGATGGGAATATATATGAGGGCCGCGGCTGGAATCGTGAAGGAGCTCATACCATTGGATATAATAAAAAATCTGTCTCAATTGGTTTTATAGGAAATTTTCAAGGTATTCACACTTTCTTTCTTTTGTGATTATATGTATTATACATTTGTATTTCTATATTATAATTGTTTTACGTTAAATGCAATATCCTTTTTTACTCAGAAAAGGCCGCAAGTGATAAAATGCTGAATGCTGCGCATAAATTAATTCAATGTGGCAAATCAGAAGGAATACTTAGAGCAGATGTTCGTGTAATCGGTGCTAAACAAGTTACAGCCACTAAGAGTCCTGGATCACAACTTCAGAAGCAGATTAGGAATTGGCCTGAATGGGTTTCTACTCCGTAACCGCAGAACATAAAAGTTTGAATGTAGTATTTGTCTGGCAATAACAATGTTATACAAATAATATAATTAACAGGGAAAATGTTGATTTGGGTAATATATTTAGCATCTTTTATTTTATATTCGTTTGTTAAACGAGTCGATGCACCACATAAAATTGAAGACATATTTTTTTATATCCTTAATTATATTAACCTTAGAAAATACTTTGTACATTAATATAAGATAATAAAATGTTGCTATTAATACTAATAGAACGATGAAATTCATTACTATTTTAATACTTAACTATATTCTTTTTTTCTTTTACTTTTGACGTAGTATCGAAGCGAAAAATTGTTTATATTCCTATCTCGTCTCTGTCTCTTCTAATATTTTCAATAATCGATATTACATTCATGCTAGATATTAGAATCGTCAAATGCCGAATTTGTATCTGCCGGGGTTTATTCTCAAAGTTAGTGATGCAATTTCGTCGATTTAAGTATGATATCGAAATGTTCTGCCCTTATCCCCAAAACATCGTTTTAGCAATTAAACACACATAGAATATGTTCTATTTTATGTTCGTTCTAATTTCTTGCTACTAGCCGGCAAGTTAAAAGAGATATTCTACGATTTTATGAAGGACGATATTAACGTAATACGAGATATATATCATGCTATATACGAGTGAAATTTCAGTTTGCACACATACATTGCAAATAAAATTTATTTATAAAGGATTATTTATGAAGAATCATATATAGTGCTATACAAATTATAATCATTCAGAAATAGAAGCGACAATTGTTGCGATAATTCTAAAGTTTAGTAATGTTTAAGTTAATAATATCGAAGGCTCCTCGTATTTGTATCACCACCGACCGCTTCTGCCTGGCCATTCTCTACCTTCCCAGCTATTACCATTCTAACCATTTCTACGACCACGCCAATAGCCGTATGATCTATAACGCCATGGATATCCATAACTTAAAAATGTTAGTAAAATTGTTATTAAATTCAGGAATAGAAATCTCTGCATAAATAATTCGCTAATACCGAGACTATGAAATTACTTGGAAATAATGTTATTTTTATCTTGATATTCAAAGATTATTTCATATGCGAACCTCAAAGCCAAACAGTATTAAGTCGACTTTAAACAAAAAAATGTCATTCTACATGTTGCTGGTACAAAATTTTTCACTTTTTCACGGATCTTGTAACATTGTTTTGTTCTTAGACTTCTCTAAAGTGTCAAATGTGTGACCCGATATACACTCTGGTTCTGGGTTCCAGACACAGTATGCATGATTTTAAGGTATTTAAACGGTGGAAGTCACGATTCATTATACTCGCAAAAGTTTGCCAAAAGATGTTCCGAACAAAGCTTTGTATATATGAATTATTTAGATTTACCTATAAGCAGTTGCGTCAGCATTCAAGTCGTTGGCATCTTGTAAAGGGGATACAACCTCCATAGTAGCAGATTTTAAAGGCTTCTCCAAACAGGATACCAAAACCATCATTGAGACAAGTAAGATCTACATACGAAAGACATCCTTTATTCTTTATTTATATGACGGGATAGCAATACGGTATGTTATTAAGAAAAGGAATAATAATTTTTACTTTCTAAAGTATTATACACATATACATATAATGTAAATATATCGTTCGTTTCATAGAAAATAATAGCGTGATTTTTTTTTTTTTTAAATATACACAGAAACAACGTCAAAAATTTTTTATCAATCACAGTGAATTCGGTACTCACCAAATGCACTGGTCGCAACATTTCGACAACTGAGATCAGATCGCCCAGTATCAGGTTTATATATCTCTCACTTTAAACACAAAGAGTTGCAAAGAAGGGTTAACATCACACAAGGATGCGCACAACAAAGAATAAACCGGTAAATGTTGAGCCAATAACGATTGAAAAGTGTCGATTACTTCTTTTTCTTACGCTAAGGTATGCCATTTCATTTTCCTTATTATATAAAATAACTGTAAAAGTTACTCCAAGCTTACAGAAGGATATATGCAGTCTAAAGAAGATGCGATTATTTGATGTTCTTCTAGTTAATTCATAATCCTCGTCTTTATATCTTTGTGTAGTAAATTATTTGTCCACTATTTGATATCTTCTATACCTTCTATACCCTCTATCTTTTGAGATAATAGCACTGGTGCGTAAAGTCACCTTTATTTTGCTGTGTCTTTAAATAAATAATGATTAATTAATTAATTAATTAATTGTTAATTAAATAAATAAATAAATAGATAAGGAGACAAACTTTGTTTATCTGTTACAACAAATTTTTATAAGGATATTATTTTGCAGGGAAATAATATCTTTCGAATATGTTCTGTGCGATGACATCGCTAGTGGAGGTGTAATACCGTTAGTTACATCGAATTGTGCGTACATATGTGCGTATATATACAGTTGGTAATCTACTAACTGTATACGATTTGATATACTAAACTATATATTACCAAATACACAGTTCCGTTTTAAAAGATGCTGATGACCTTAAAATGTTTTTCATTCCCTAATGTAAAAAGGATTAAACTACACGAAACGTTTTACCCCCTACAATACTTCACATTTTCATTACGATACCTTTTTTTGTACCACCATTATTTCCGACGATATGTTATGCTTTACATGCTTCACACTGTATAAAATATCGAACGTTATATGAAATAAATAACGAAGAACATTTTATCGTAGAATACGAATGTAATTACAATCCTGTTTATTCTACTGTATTCATATGATTAGAATGACCCGATATAAACAACAGGTCACACCTTCAATAACTATATCGTAATAAGGCAACGTTTCATATCCTGTAATTAAAAAATGCATTCTTACCTACATACTTACTTACCAATATTTCCTTGTGACTTTGTAAACAAAGTATTTAAAGACAAACTGCGTGTAATATGTAATTTATTTTTCCTTATATTACTTACCAGAATATTGTTTACCAGAAAAATTTCTCAGAACATATCACGACCGATTTAATTTATTCATATTATGCGTACTTCTTGTTCTTAAAATAACAATACGATTGACTAACAATGTACACCATGTACGCCGATGTTCTCTCTCACTTAGAGCCAAAAAATATCTGCGACTTCACTCGAACTACAAACTTAAGATCACGGTGTACTTATTACTGCTCTTAAAATGTTACTACCGTTGGGCGTAATCTATTTGTATCGCACAGAACATATTCGAAAGATATTATTTCACTGTAAAATAATATTCTTATAAAAATTTCTTGTAACAGATATACAAAGTTTATCATTTGTCTCTTTATTTATTTAAAGACATAATAAAATAAAGATGACTTTACGCAACATAATGCTATTATCTTAAAGGATAGGTATAAAAGATATAGGAGATATCAAATAGTGAACAAATAATTTACTAAACAAAGATATAAAGACGAAGATTACCAATTAACTAGAAGAATATCAAATAATCGCATGTCCTTTAGACTGCAAATATCCTTCTAATACTTTGAGTAACTTTTTATTGCACAAAGTTATTTTATATAATAAGAAAATTAAAATTCTATCCAGAAAATTTTCGTGTAAACTGTTAAAAGAGATGATTCGACATTTTTCAATCGTATTTATACAATGTTTACCTTATTCTTCGCAATCTTGTGTGTCATCTCAGTCCTGCTTCGCAACTGTTTGTGCTATCAAAGACATATATAAACCCGATCCTGGATGATCTGATCTCAGTTGTCGAAATGTTGCGACCAGTGCATTTGGTGAGTACTGAATTCACTGTGATTGATAAAAAATCTTTGACGTTGTTTCTGTGTATATTTAAAAAAAAAAAAAAAATCACGCTATTATTTTCTATGAAACGAACGATATATTTACATTATATGTATATGTGTATAATACTTTAGAAAGTAAAAATTATTATTCCTTTTCTTAATAACATACCGTATTACTATCCCGTCATATAAATAAAGAATAAAGGATGTCTTTCGTATGTAGATCTTACTTGTCTCAATGATGGTTTTGGTATCCTGTTTGGAGAAGCCTTTAAAACCTGCTACTATGGAGATTGAATCTTCTCTGAATAATGTCAAGGACTTGAATGCTGATGCAACTGCTTATGAGTAAATAAAAATAATTTACGATATCAAACAATTGACGTGTTGGTTTAAAAACTATTCATCATTGACAAATAAACACTTTCTATCATACACGATGATAAAAGTACGGAAACGGAATATAATCCGTGTTTCCTAACTTTCTGTGCGACACGCTTTCTGTTTTCATTTCAGAATTTTATGATAAATTAAATTAATAAACGATATTATTTCATGTTTCTCTTGGATATCTCGAAAGGAAAATAATTTTATCACCACGTTCTAATTCAATACTGGCTAACGTGCTAAGAACATCTTTTTAATGTTTATCGCAAGATTGTCGCAAGTCTAAAGAATCGAAGCATCCAACGTTTAGATACCTTAAAATCGTATTAACTATACATATGTATATATATATATATATGGGTTCCAACGCCAGAGTGTAAACTTAAATCACGCTTTTCAATCTTTAGTATAGAACAAATCACAGTTGCAAAGCCTTGTAACTGAAACCATTAGAGATATATAGGTAATTTTTTGAACGCACATAAAATGTTTATCGTTTTATTGTTTAAAAGTGAATTTATGTACTGGACATTATTGTGTTTTGAAATAAAAATAGATCGTTTTCCTCGGAACAAGATATGGATCTAATATCGTTTTTACGCTATTATATTAGAAATTAATTCTTAAAATGAGAAAATTGTTTATCTTCGGAAAAAGTTATGTAATACAAGTAACATGTAAAATGTCACTTTTTCTTTTTTCTTTTTTTTTCTTTTTTTCCTTTTTTTAAGCGAACTTTAAACACTCTGACTTTGAGGTACGGATATGAAATAGTCTTTGAAAGTCAAGATAAGAATAACATTGTTTCCAAAGTAGTTTGTTCGTCCCTTTATTAACAAATTATTTATGAAAAACTTCTTATTCCCGAATTTAATAACAATTTTATTAATGTTTTTAAGCTCTGATAGACAGCATTATGGGCATGGATGGAATGGCGGTGGCGGTGGACACGGAGGTGGTGGAGATGGACTTGGAGGTGGTTGGGGTGGACATGGAGGTGGTTGGGAAGGAAGGGGCGGTTGATGATGATGCAAGCAAATAGAATCCCCGACAGTATCCAGTGAAACATTACTGAAATATCCAATTATTGTAACATTTGTCACTTCACTTTTTTCATAATCATAATTTCTATAATGTATAATCCTTTAAAAAATAAATATTATTTCCGATATATGTGTAACTTATATTTCGTTCGTATCACTACATGATACATCTCGAATTACATTAATATTATTAGTTGTTTGTTTCGTCACTGTGTTTTAAATTGTATCGACTGAAAGATCATTAGCGACTGGTACATGGTAAATATGGCGGGGACGGGGGAGGGGGCCATAGAAGATAGAAAATATAGAAGAGCATAAAATATAATTAATTAAATGACATTACTTTATTTCAAGATATTATCTTCAAATAATTATTACATTAGATTTTTTAAATAATCAAGCGACTTTTCGTTGAATCAATTTGTCATTTGACTATTAAATAAAAATAATTTTTTGTTTTACTTGATACTCTCTATTTGAATAAATGTTTCTTGAAATAAATTTAATGCATGAAAGACAAGGGGAACATTAATACAAATTACACAAGCATTCTGCTCTGCATGTTCCTTTGTTTCTCATATGCAAATTTTTACAACATTACGATTGAAATATTTTTTAAACTAATGATTGTTCAACCCAAGTATCTCGACACATTTTTACGGAGAATGACAAAATACATTGAATAGTGGCATCGAATAAAATAATATATAATTTCATTTAGAAAAATAGAGGTTAGCTTGAAATCTCTGGAATGTATTCACTTACGGAAAAGACAGGTGCACCGCGTGATGCATCACTCGAAACCATTTAATTTCTCGTAATAAAATTTTTCTCAACATTATACATACATATATCCAGTATCCTCCTTCCTTTCTTTCTTCCCAGGTATTTAAACAGCCCCGGGGCACGGACTCGCATTTCTACATTTCCGCCATGTTTCTGACCACAGTGGCGGATCCAGAAGGCGATCACCCCTATCGTTCCTCCCCAAAGAGTAACAAAACATAAAAATATTATGTCACATTCTGAAAAACTTGTTAAGTATATAATTAATGTGAATTCAATCATTTAGGCTGATAGCATCAGATAGAAATATTGAAATATAAATTACAAGAAAATTTTAAATCTTGTGAAAGAAGGTTCAAAAATACACTTACACGTTTCACTCCCCTCCCCCTCCCCAGGCAATGCTCCTTCAACCCCACTATCTGCTCAATATTACGCATTGCCTCTAGAATATAAGCAATTCCTTTCGCGACTCCTCAAAGGTATACATATGTTCATTTTTTCTTTCAGTAGTATATTTATTGTAAATTTTCTAACATTTAAACAAATGCAAAATATAAACGAATTAAGCTGTTTTGTACAATGCAAGCCAATATTAACAAGGAAACAAAATTACAATATACAAAATTGAGCAAAATTTATTAGTTTCTTTTAATGGAACAATTATTTACTTTATACAAAACTTTTATATATATATATATATATATATATATATATATATATATATACATACATACATACATACACGCGCGTGCGCGCGCGCACACACACACGCGATAGTATATACGATAATACGATAAACGTATACGAGACAATACATTATTTATAGTAGTACATAATATTAATTATGGAATGAAATAGAACACTCATGGTTTCAAATTTAGTTTGACTACCTCTTGACGTATAACAGAAATCAGTTCTTGATTTATCAAAAATATAAATCTCAGACCTGCAATCTAAAAAAAAGAAAAAAAAAAAAAGAAAAAAAGAACATTGAAAGTATTATATGTCTTGTAGAAAGAGTATTAATAAGAGTAAAATGTTCTCTTTTATAATATAATAAATTCTTTTATATAATAAAACTAAACTAATTTAGTACCTCAATTACACTATTATTATTAAGCTTCATTTTATTTCCTGCAAGAATGGGCCTGCTGTCTACAAAAATTGGTCGCTTTCCCTCCGAAGAAAGAAAGAAATCTCCGTTATTTCTTAACCGAATAGTTCCTTGTCTTCTTGATATTTTCCAGGCTGGTCCTTCCAATGTTAAATCTACATCCACATTGTGGTCTTTTGTTGAACGACCCACAGTAATCTAATCAAAAAGTTAAGAGTTTAAATGCGAAATCAATTAAAATAATACAAGATAAGTTTAAGCGGAGATTTCCTATGATATAGTTTAAAAAATTCATTTTAACTTTTTTAAAAATTACCTCTCGTGATCTCATTAAATATCTAACAAGCCGTCCCCTAAGTATCGCCAAAGTTTGATTATCAAAATCTGGTGGATTTACTCCCGTTACGCTATCAACTAGAACCTGCCATCTACACAATTCATTTTCTAATACTTTTATTTCTCTTTTATTTCTCCTATCTGCTGCAATAAGCTCCGCATCTACTAACTCATCTTTCTGTTCCATTAATTCTGTATCATTGATCATTTCTTCCGCATCAGAAAAATTAAGAACGTGTTCACCCCGTGGTAAACTTTGTACAGTTTGGTCAGGAAGAAGATGATATTGTTTCATTAACTGCCAATGAGCTAATAAAGCTTTTGCAGTTCGGGCAGAATAAAATGTATGAGCATTTGCTTCAAGAAGTTCTTGAAAAATTTCTACTGTTGGTTGAGTAATCTAAACAGATATAAAAAGTTATCTTATTATGTAAAAAATATATGTATAAGAAACTAAAGCCAAAGTTATTTTATATTTTATATTTATTAATATAGCTTAAAAAATATTTTATTAAATTAAAACATTTAATTACCGATTTTATTGTACCCAGAAGATCTTCCTCTGCTTTACTGTATAAAGTTCTTGCTTGCACACTAGCAATTAATTCCGGATGTAAATTACGCATAGCTTGTACTGCTACTCTTGAAACAGCACTGTCGTATAACAAAGCATACCATCTTTGTTGTATTTCTTGCAATGTAAAACGGCAAGAAAATTTTGTACCTCTGTGAACCTATTGGACATCAATGAATTCTATGTATTACTGCTATATTATTATTTTTAAAAAATATAAAAAAATGAGTGATACTAACAATACCTTAACATATTTAGTAAAACAGTATTTATTGTATTTCTTTAATTTTAGCATTATAAAGTTAATTTCAAGCAATTAGATCTTTGTATTAAATGCTTGCAATTAACAAAAAAAGAAAGAAAAAAAGGAAAATAAATACCATTCTTAAATCATTTGTCTGTTGTACACCAGTGATTAATGCTAAGTCATCTGTTGGTTTCCATCTTCCTAGATCTTTTGTTGCATTTATTGAATGTGAATGGTTTTTATTCTTCTTATTTTTTCGTCCTGGAGCATTTGACGCTCCTGGTCTACTTGTTCGCCTGTTACATCTATCCGATTGAGAAACATTTGTAGAAACCTGAATAGGACTTGGTGCATTTTGTTGTGGAACAGCAGACTCTATCGGGGTAGTAGAAATTGAGACAGTTCTAGATCTGGAGGCAGACTTTGTACTTGTAGCTGGAGGTTGTAAGTTGAATGTTGTTTCAACAAGCTCATCATCAAATTTTCTACGCTTTATTGTACGTGAAGAACTAAAAGTATAATACAAATGATATAGTTGAGATATATATATATATATATAAGAGTTATCAATCTGTATTTAATTAATTTCATTAATTCTTTGAGTATTTTATTGATTATTTTTATTCTTACTTATTGTATGTCATCTCTATTGACAATTTCCTTTGGGTAAAGTATATAAAAAGTAATCAAACAAGTAATTCTTATATTGTATGCTTCTTCCTAATTATATCCCTTATACTTTATATTATAATATTGTATGTAAGATGTGATTTTAAATTAAGTATGACTTCAATAACGCTTTGTGCATACAGTTGTTCGCATTTATATATGTACTTACGCAAATGTATTTGTTTGTCCATCTTAACAAGCAAAATAAAATCTTATAGAGATTTTAAATGTACAAAAAAGTTTTTATATTTATAAATGAAGGAGTAGATTATAAATTTTGTAATAACTTAATCATCTCATAACTCATAAATAAATAAAAATAAATTTAACAGTTCTTTTATTTGTAAATGTATATAATAAATGTTCAAACAATGTTAAAGTCATAGAATATCACGGTATCCATGTGAACACAAATTTATTGAAAATTAAAGTTATTTTACAGTTGCATTAACAACAATTGCAATAAAATGGTAGATTGATTTTGAAAGATAATTGCTTTTATTCGTTCGTATTTTACAGTCTTATGTGAAAAATTATTTCACTTTTAATTTTAAAAACTAATGGCCACAAACATGTATTATTAATAATGTTTCCTCTCGTTTCACTTCATATATACATATATGTATACGTACGTACGTACGCGCGCGCGCGCGCGCGCGTGTGTGTGTGTGTGTGTGTGTGTGAACTGCATTTTCTAGCATTGATCAATTTATAAGGATATTATGTCGAAACTGCCTTCATATATATAAATATTTCATATTAGATAATTCATGCAAATGTTTGCTCTATTTCTCTAAATGTTCTCTTAAGTTATGTTATTATATACGTTTTATCAAGGATTAAACAAATTTAATTAAAGTTATAATTTACTCATTATAATTTACTTTTTAATATAAAATATTATCTAATTAGCATTAGATTAAATGTTTTGTCATAAAAATGTATCAATAGAGTTAATAGTAATCTATTGCAAACTGCATTAATGAAAGAATTAACATTTATAAAAATATATACATTTTCCTATCTATTAGTGCTAATATTTATAATATTTACAAAATCAATTCTAGTTTGGGCATTATTAATAAATAATATAGAGTTAATTAACACAAACTTGTATAAGATTCTCATTTGACTGTAATGAAATAAAAACAATTAGTATTCATATGTTTAATAAAATAATATCACGTCATGTAATTATGTGGTACAATTAAAGAATTAAGCAGCCTTTAGACGTATATAATATACAATAGTATACAATATATGAACATAGAATCATTTAAATCTGTAAATACATCTGTAAGTGAAAAGTTAATATGCACCTTCTACGTTTTGTTGACAATGGATCCAAATTTGGAGATTCAATAGATATATTTAAAAATCCATCAGTATTATGGGAAAATCCGTGATTTACATTTGAAGGAGTTGGAACATCCATAATTTGATAGGTTATGTTAATGTAAACAACTAATTATTGATACACATAAGTGAATTATGTCATTGTACGGTGAATAATAAAACTTTCACAATATGTTAATAAGTACTGGTTATTAACTAATTTCATTAATGTCTAATGTTCATTTAAATAATTAAAATGTTTTACACGTCACGTATTCTTTGTATTTACGTTCCAATCACGGCTTAACAGAAGAATCAACCGTGGAAACAACTTTGATAGATACTATTATCAGTAGTGTTGCCAATATACGCAAAAAAATAGAACTATAGAATATGATATGCTTTTAGCAGATTTTTATTATATTTTGAAAAAAATTGTTCTGCAATATTTTTACTCAAATACTTCTACATAAATACTTATAAACTGTCCAGTTCTTTGTTTAAAGGCGTCATACAAAATACTTTAATTCGAAAAGAAATTAAAAGCTGAAAGAAATATATTCACAAAATTTATGTTGATACTATTAGCAAATTAATATTAATTAACTAATATGTAAATCTAATCATTAAAAGCGTTTGTTTAATTAGACTATATTATTATAATTTTCGTGTATCATTTCACTATTTTATTATATGTAGATAATTCATTTCCAAGGTCATATCACTTACATAATACCAATAAATGTATATTAGAACTACATGTAAAAGTACGTAAATTGCTAATTAAGAATAATATATATATATATATATATATATAAAGAAATCGATAATATTAATAACACAAAATTAAAATTGTAAATCGAATAACTATGCTATTGAAATAATTATGCTTCGTTGACACTATTTCCCTATAAAATCAGTTTTTCTGAAATTATAGTTTGTCAAATTATTTTTGAAATTCACTAAACAGCTGGGTTATAAAATGATCTGTTGCATCAATAATTACAATCTCGTACCTATTAGAACGTAGTTACATAACAATTCATTATAATAAATTTACTTACTCTTGAAGTCAAACAATCACTTATAAATTCTACTTACTTTTTCTATTTTATTGTTTTGCATGCTAAATAATTATTTTAATATCATTAAAATTTAGTTATAGATCAAATCATATATAAATTAAATATTTATACAATATAAGGTAGAATTACGTAGAAATTACGCAATTTGATTCTTTTCTACACGCGTTTAAAACATTTTGTATGAAATAATTACAGAAATTAAAGCAAAAGAAGTTCAATCTTATTATAATAATTAAATTTACTTAGTACAAATGTTTTCGCATATGTATGTATACGTATCTTTGAAGCTTGAGAAATGACGAAATACACATTTTTAAATTTTATATACTTCTATCATCAAGGACAAAACTATTTAGTATATTTTGTAGAGTCATACAGATTTTCATATTAACAAACTATGATATTGAAAACACATATACTCATATTATTTATTATATCAAATTGATATTTCCAATACCGATAGAAGTCCGTTGTTAATATTCAATTACAAATGAATCAACATTAGTTTTCGTCTACAATATTCTCATGATCAAATTCTTTTTTCCTATGTGAACGTTTTGTAAATATGTGTCAAGCAATCATGTAAAATGGCTTTTTTTTCTTAAAAAAAAAAAAAAAAAAACATTTGGAGATATTTTGGTTTATGCAGTCATTTTTAATTAAATTTTTTTTATAAAAAGTAATCAGCCTGAGGCTTTTTACTAGGTATTCCTCGACTTTCCTGCGGTGCTGCTTCAAATATTGTAAATTCTCGCTGAAGGTGTTCATTTAATTCTAATATTGCAGCAACATTCCCGCATCTATCAAAAAAATATTATATTAAAAATATCAATTTATAAAAAAGATCAAAGATTTAACATCTCTTTATACCCTCAAAATATTCATTTACCTATAGCAGTAATTAGGCGCTGACCAAACAGTCAAAACAGTCTCATTAAAGTGCCATTTATATCCTTCCATAACTAATTGATGTGCTCTACAAATCATCTCAATATCATTTGCAGAATTAAACTGTGCTACAACATCACTTCCGAAAAGATAACCAGCTCCACGTGGTGAAACTCCCCAACCTTGAGTATCTTCAGGATCTGACCAAAGTAAATCACACATTGGACCATCATGTGGCACCTATAAGAAGTTTATTAATATATATTTTATTACATTGTATTTTACACCATAAAATTTTATCTAATATATATAAATAGCTCAATATTTTTTATACAAATTTAAGCATAATTCCTACTTCTTGTTTTCTATCTATAGTCCTTATTTGATCAAGTGTTTGAATACTTGGAGATAATCCACCATGAACACAAAATATTTTTCCATCAATGATAGCGGAAAGAGATAAATAATCAAATATTTCGGTACAATATCGCCAAACTGTAATGCTGCCATATTTGCGTAAGCATTCATCGTAAAAACCATAAACTTGTGTAATCTGTCGAGATTCATGATTTCCTCTTATTAATGTAATCCTATCAGGATAACGAACCTGTAAGTATGTTCACATCCATAGGTGTCATTACAGAGGTAATAATTCATTTCCTCAATATAATTTTCAAAATTAATAATTTTATTATTATAGAAATTTTTATAGTTACTTTTAATGCCAAAAGTAGAAGGAATGTTTCAACACTATAAAATCCTCTGTCAACAAAGTCTCCCATAAATAGATAATTTGTCTCTGGAACATCACCCCCAACCTTAAATAATTCCTTCAAGTCATAAAATTGACCATGAATATCCCCACATACCTGAAAATAAATCATGCCATTTATAAACTATGATTATAATAATGCTTTACACTTACTCTAACAAAAACATACAGTAACTGGGGAGTCCACTCTTTGTACGTTACTCTCTTCAATAAGAATTTCACGTGCTTTGGCACAAAGAGCTTTAACCTCTGCTTCTTTGATGATTTCACATTTTTTTAATTGTTCTATTTGCCGATCCAAATCACTGGAATCAGCCATTTTATAAAATAATGGCCTTCACTGAAAACAATTCCAAAAATCTTTCTATTCCTTTTAAGACAGAAGTTACTTAACAATATAATAAACCCACATAATCGATTTATGATTATATATTATGAACAGTATAAGTTTATGTAAAAGTATTAAAATTATCTGTTATTTACTGTATGATATACTTTCTTTGATATATATAATTTGAGCTATTACTGAACATCTCTATTTTAAAGAAATATGAAACAAGGACTTAAAACAATGCTTAAATAAGTTCATATATGTAATTAATATATGTGTTATAAAACCACTAATAAATAACAAACTTGATAAGTAAAGTAATACAATATGATTTATAATTTCATACTTATAAAGTTATTAGAGCATATATGATAAGATTATAAAGAAACTTTTTGCTACATAGTACTTAATCAAAAAACTCTATAACACATAATAATGTAAAAAAGATAATACATCATCTAGAAATTAAATATTTCTTTGATAATCAAGGGTTCAATGCTTTAGAACAGATGGGATTCTATGCTAAATGTAACAGGTATTACATTGTTTAAAAATGGATATAATACGTTTCTTTTACAAATGTTTATGGATCTAACTGAATTATTTTTTAAATTTGTATAACAGTTACACTTTTATAAATATACATTTACAAACAGTTGCATATACTGCAAATGTACAATCTAATCGATTACGATTGTGTGTAAAGATTTTTCTTATCTCAACGTAATAGGTAAAAAGTTAATAAGAAAATATATGCACTAAACAAAGTATGCAAATAAATAATGTGTATAAAAGGAACGATAAACGTACCTGATCGTATAAAGGGAGCGAGGTTTGCTTCGCCTAATAAATAAAACGCATTTAAACAATGCACGTGCAATTAAAATTCTTTGCGGTTATTTCATAAGAGTTAAAACATTAATAAGTGATTAGAAACAATCCAAAAGTTCATTTCAACAAATATCAAACATTACGGTGTAACTGACATTCAACATAGATTAAAGTAAACCGAGGAAAGAAATTTGAACAAATTTGTTGTTTCTATTCTAGATTTTATTCTATAGTGATATCGTTTGTTTAGCCGATTCAACGTGATGAGAATTCTCCTTTAGTTTGTATCTAGTAACTCAAAAAACTTTGGAAAATACATATGTATATTTAAATTCAAATTTCCCTAGATTCAAACGACTGCAATATATTTCTCAGAATGCAAGATGATGTATATAAAAATTGCTTTCGCTTTTAAATGTGCAAACATGTTTGAATTTTTGAAATAAAACTATTTGATAAGATAATTATCAAGTGTTATGTGGAAGAGACATAGCTATTACGTGATCTCGAAGATTGGCATATGTAAGATACTTTTTAATTACCTTGAAGATGCTATAAAAATATTAATTATTCTTAATTTATTACAATTTATTAATATTATCAAAGTCAATGTTAACATTAACAAATTAAGATACGATGAAACAACATGAAAATCTTAATAGGATTGAATAAAAATAATTTTCCGAATAAAGTAGTTGAGATTACAATTGTAACATCTTAGTTTATAAAGTAATCACGTGTGGTGTGCTAAATTTATATCTCCTACTATTAAGATACTATCTCTCTCCTTCTTTGTCTCTTTCCCCTCTCACGTTGCAATATCACACGGTTCTACTCTTCCTCTCGACTTCTCGAAGATTTCCGTGTATCGAGTTGTGTTCAATATTAACGCGTGCTCTTGAAAACATTCTCTATTTGTACAAATGATGATAGTGTTTTAAAAAACTAAACTAATCATTATATTCATGATTTTGCGTACTATTAAGGGTAAATTGAAAATAATTTATTTCCTCTCTGTCTATTGTCTATTCGGGTGAATTCCTCTTTCTCTTTGGTGAGTACACAAGTGCGAAAATATCAGACAACGCAAAAGAGTTCCAACATCGATGTATCGATACTAAAGACTCCCGGGGGCGAGGTTTTGAGACAATAGTTTCTGAGTGAGGTTACATGGACTCATTGAAATGCCGTGGCTGTTCAAACAACGGACTTACGATTAGCTCAGGTGAGTCTAATAGAAATACAACATTGCTAAGAAGTTTTTTAGGACAGGAAAATAAATGGTTTTCATTGGCTCGAAAGAGTAGGTTTGTTTGATTGTCGCTGGCCCGATTATTTTAGACGATGACGTGCTGCTTATGTATACTCGACACCTTGTATTCTTACTCTACCCGTGCCGCATTCCTTCGGTGCAACTGTGCGATATTTGTGTTAAACAGGATATTACCAGTTGTACTTGCTGCTGTTTCCATCGATATACACGAAACTGAAAATAAAAAATATCCTTATAGATACCTACAACTGTTTGAAAAATAATATAAACACTACAGAATACGTTACTTGATATAATTTTTATTTTAAGTAATAAACGAAATTATTATATTCTGATATAACAGTATGTTAATTTACTGTTTGAAGTTATGAAATAAACGAAACATTTGGAAATCGTATGCTTAATTGTGATTATTCTAATTATTTAATCTAACTGGTGATTCTTAAAAAAAAAAAAAAAAAAAAAAAAAAAATACCAATCTTATATTTTATTTAGATGAAAAAAGATGGGAGAAAACAGGTTAAGCTGTGTTTTGTTCAGTGCTTTAATTATATCACGGCTTTAATATTGCATTGAAGAGGATTGTTAAATGAACATTTCATGCCAAATTCTTCATTGTTTACATGATATGATATATGTCAATATAGTATTATATCGAGATAAACATAGGCATTATTTACATTCTACAATACAATCTATGCATTTTTATTTTACAAATTACAACATTTCGTTGTCTCTTTCGATGTATTGAAATGAGCTATAGAAAACGATGTCAAAACATTCAACAGAAACATTGTTCTTAATTTATCTTTTTCATTAAATTTTTACTCTGTTAATAGCGCATATTAAATTACTGCAAAAAATTTTGAAAATACTCAAAAGTTTAATCAAATGACAATTTTTATGTCCTGTAAGAGAAAGCAAATTTATCGATATTACGCGTGTTCATCGATTTTATCAGCTTTTCTTCCTTTATGAAACAATTTATATATTTAAATATCTGTTTCACAACATTTTGTTTTATATTTGAAATTTAAGAATATTTTAAAATTCAGCGATTTATGGTTGTTTTTTTTTTTTTTTATTTAAACATATTTATATTAGTAGATTTTACTTAATCTCAGAGTTTCTCCACATAATTGAAATCATCAATACCTAATCAATATCCCGTTAACATTGTAGCAGTATGCTGTCCTACAACGGAAGCATTTGGTTAATTTTACGAGATTTTATAGTTACTTTTGAAGGAAAGAACCACCTACGTTCATTTCGTTCTTACAAACGATATTGACCATTGCAGAATTTTCTACAACATACTTTTGTTACTTTATTTATTTTATTATATTTATTTCTTGATCCCTGCTTTTACAGAACTCTACTATTCATTATGTTAATTTTTTTTTTCCTCGATATATTTAAGTGGTAAACGCATACTACAGATATCTGTTAAATATTTACTAAATATTTCGCAATTTTCCGCTTGTTTCATGTAAAATACTTTCTTTACTTATCCAACAAAATATTTTTTCGTATTAAGGTTGAAGGCAATGATTAAATTCATAATTATGATAAGAGCTGTTATATATAATCCTAAATATACATCTTTCTAATACATAACTTCCCGTTCGTTTTCTAAATATTCTTTAACTAGTCTTTCTAAATATTCTTTAACTTTAGAAAGTCTAAAAGAAAATACAGATATGGACAGCAGAATTTTTTCTTCGTAAAGAGCAGGTAGAGAGTTTGTTTCTTAGAAGCGAAGTGGTCTCTCTTAAGTATGTACCGACCTATTAGCTTCGAATTAGCTTCGCGTTAGATCGAATAGTTTGGATGGCCATGCATTCCTTTAGTACAGTACAAGAACACTGCATTCTTCATGAAGCGTCATATATAATTTACATTAATAGAATCACATTTACATGTCTTTGAAACATTAATTATACATTTATTTAATATACAAGCAGGCATAAGGCGATTTCTCGATTCCTTTCTCGAAAATTAAGCCCCGAGCGAAAAATTTTCTTTATTATATATATTTTCTTCTTACTTTTTCATCAGGAATTACCGCATGCTCGTTTGTATATATTATTCAGCCGTACCCTGCATATACAGTGTAAAAAAACTATATAGTTTGCATCCATGGATACAATCAATACAATAATATAAATAACACAAATAAATAACTTTGGAGGTGTTGATGTATCTGAATAATAATTCTAAGATAAATTGCAAGATATAAAAAATAAATTCTGAATTTGAATATCTATATCAGAAATATTTGCTTTTATTGTTTTTATTCTTTTCGCCGTATTATGTATAGAAATCATAAGTTATTGTAACTTATTGTTATTTATTACCTAATTAAATAGGAGAATCGCTAATTAATAATGTATTATCAAAGCAGTATTTAATTGAAATAATTGTACAAAACAATAAGAATATACGTATACTCACAGTATATTAACAACAAAATATTGGACTGGCAACTAAGTGATTGCGGATTTTGTCATTACCACTTAATGACCGCAATATGATAAACACAGGGTTTAATTCTTTGAAATACATTTATAATAGTAAATTATTAACAGACATTATTATACTATACTTACAAAGATGTATCCTTCCTATTCTGATTTAAAAATTTTGAATCTTTAAAAGCTATCTTTTTTATTTACCTTACGATATTTCAATATCGACTCGTATTAATTCAAGGTACAAGGTTGATGTCGGTCATATAAGGTTAATATTTCGCTTTAAGCATTATTTTAACTAACTTTTCAAAACGATAGAGAATTGTTCTATTTTATATGAAATAAATTTGATAAATAAGCTTAGAATCTGCTACATTAATGAAACAAAATATCTCAACTTAAAAATGAAAACTCCTTCATATGCCTGATTATGGAGTTAAGTATCTAAATTAAATATAATATATGATAAAAATGTTATCATTATACAAATGTTATCATATCACAATATGTAATAAAAGTAATAAAAGTAATAATAATAATATTGTATTGACAATATGTTAAAAAAAGTTTTCGTTCGATTTGTTTAATTTTATTTTCACCTGCTACATCTGAATTATAAACGTAAATAGCACAATAAAAAAAAGCAGTTTAAGTAGTTTAATTGTTTCTCAGCTGGAACAGGAACTTTAAGTCAGGTAACTCAAGCAAACGCGTTGAAAATTCGCGGCTAGTTTAACCGCCCGATCATTCGGCAGCAGACGGCATGGTACTAGACTAAACCTTTCTGTTTCTATCTCTATCTATAATAGAATGCAGGTCTGTCTCAGTGGTTCTCAAATTTTATATCCAACCATATAAAAACGTACAAACATTTTACTTTTCATCTATTTATGCGAATAGTGACATATAACAAAAATCATTAGTTTCGAGATACTTGCAAGAATTAACAGTAAAAGTGAGCTATTTATGTACCGCTATGGAAATATTATAATATCTTTAGCAAAATTATATGTATATACTATTTAAATAGAACAATGTCATAATTCAAAATATTCCTAAGACTATTAGTTAAATTATAAAAGAAAATAATCTTTTCATTGCTAAACGGTTGAGTAAATTAATAATTTCTACCTCAAACAACTGATCTTATTTTAAATTTACATTTCTTAATTGTATGATTATTTTAGCATCCAATGATTTGTGTGTGTATAACAATTTATGTTGAAACTATTTGTCGTTAAATAAATTTTTAACAAATCCGTATATACTTTTTAAACATATCTCTAATTGTTGTACTTTTAATTATCTATTATTTTATATAAAAATTTAATATTTGAGTTTAACGAGTTATATAATTAATTATTCAATTCTTATTTCTATGAATTAATAAGATGATTATCATGAATTGACACATAAATATAGGAATTAATGCAAAATTGTTTTATTTCCTACGATTTTAACTTCAGCTATGAATTATCAAAGAGCATTATCAAATTTTTCTATGAGAAGCAAATGAAATTTACGATACTTCCTTTTATGGTAAAAATCTACGATATACAGTCATTAATAATTAATTTTTTACTATTTTTCTTAATTCTTCATGTTACTATTAAAATATTAACTTGTAACTATATGTATAATTAAATTAGAATTATGTTTGTTTCATTATCCATTTTTAAATGTCTTTAAGGAAATGTTCATAATTGGCATACAATATCAAGGGTTTCGTTGTTTTACTTTTAGGGAGGCAACATCCGTGAGCAACGACATCACAATGCGCATGTTGCTGCCACTGAGACTGGTTTTAGTCGCAGCAAGTTTGCTGCTGGCAACTACCACAGCAAACATTCACTTGCATCTACATTCTGATACTGCCAAACATTTTGCTATCGGCGAACGTCAACAAGCAATTGCTGGAATTGAAGCTAGCCTTTTGTCTCTTCTTGGTTTTGCTAAACGGCCAAAACCACAAGGCCACGTTTATGTTCCTGAATCATTGAAAAAACTTTTTGTCAAGCAAAATACAATTGGTATGGCTGATATTGCTAAACCAGGAATTCATGCCAGATCTGCTAATACAGTGCGTTCCTTTTCTCATGTTGGTAAGTATATTTATAAAAAGTAAATGTTTCTAAAATTATTTTTGGCGTTATATTAGTTCATAAATTATACTATATGTTTGCAGCTGAATAACGATTAAATATTACTTACGATATAATTTAGTTAAACAATACAACAAGTAAAATTTAATGCACTTTAAATTATAAATGTACATTACGATATGTGTAGATGATAATAATAATAATAATAATAATAATAATAATAATAATAACAATAACAATAACAATAACAATAACAATAACAATAACAATAACAACAACATAATTAAAAAGGTTAAATAATATATAATAATTAAGATCCATAATATTACATTATTATTTGTATCTCAACCTTCTTCTTCTTTTATTTGTTTTTATGCAGAAAGTGAGGTGGATCGTAAATTTCAATCTCCAAATCGCTTTCGTCTTTCGTTTGATTTAAGTAGTATACCTTCAGGGGAGAAGTTACAAGCTGCAGAATTAAGTCTTTCTCGTGTACCTATTTTAAATGAAGATGATTCCAACTCGAATTTGGGTAGAATACTTATATATGATATTTTACGCCCTGGTGCAAGAGGACACAGCGCTCCGTTATTGCGTTTAATTGATAGTAAAACGCTAAACACTAGGAAAAATGGCACAATTAGTGTAGACGTACATCCTGCTGTGGAAAGATGGATAAAAGATCCTAAGAATAATCATGGACTTTTAGTACATGTACGTGGAACTAAACAGGAGCATGTGCGTTTAAGAAGAAGCGCAAATGAAAGAAACGACACATGGGTTGTTAATCGTCCAATGTTATTTACATATACAGATGATGGCAGGTACAAACTAGTTTCTTCATATATTTTTATTTCTTTTTATATAAAAAAAATAACTACAGTATTATTGTAACCTTTTTTAATTATGCATTCTAACTATAAAGCTTTTACCCTGATATTTTATTTTACACATTTATTATTATATACATACACATGTATAATAATATTGTATTTAAATTGTATGTAATAACAAATTATATTATACATATAATATGTCTATATTTTGATGATTTGATGAATGAACTATAAGTTCACAGAAGAAATATTAATTATGTAGTATATGAAATAATTTCCTAATAGTAATTAATACATAATTTATATCAATATAAGATCAATAATTTACATGAATATTATATCAAGAATATTTATTATTTAGATATAAGATGTCTTCTGCAAGTCAAATAATGGACCGTCGTGCTAGAAGAGCAGCACTTCGAAAAAACCGCCGAAAAGATGGACGTGAAAATTGTAGGCGACATCCACTTTATGTTGATTTTGCTGATGTTGGTTGGAATGATTGGATTGTTGCCCCCCCTGGTTACGATGCCTTTTATTGCCATGGTGATTGCCCGTTTCCATTAGCAGATCACTTAAATTCTACCAATCATGCGATTGTCCAAAACTTGGTTTACTCAACAAAACCAAGTATGGTGCCTAAAGCTTGTTGTGTACCTACCGCTCTTAGCTCTATATCCATGCTTTATCTTGATGAAGAAAATAAAGTAGTATTGAAAAATTACCAGGACATGTCTGTCCTTGGATGTGGGTGTCGTTGACTATTTGCTATTTGGTTCAGTAAACTGTTTTTACAGTGAAGAATGTATGTGCAATAAAAATGAAAATAGTTAGAGAGACATTAAAAAATGAGGGAACGAAGAACTAAGATTTTATTAAATTGAATAAATAGTAAATAATGCTATTTTTGGAGGGTACATTGAATTGTTTATTAAATGTTTAGGCAATTATAATACAGTTGAACGACTTTAAATTCATTGTATGTGGAAATTTCAAACGATTGATTAATTGTCGGAATTTCAAATATTAGGCTGGTTGCCTAACTTGTCCCATGTTCATAAAATAAAAAGAATCTGAGAATTTTGTATAATGTAATCAAATCAATTTGGTCTATTGATTATCATAGAAAAATTTAGATACAAGGAATAAAAAGAATTCACTATAAATACTTCAAGTTCTCCAAAATTTTCAGTGCATAAGAAATATCAATCAGTTCTTCTTGGACATAATAAATATTTTTATTAAGCCTATGCGGTTGTTTAGAAAGGAAGAAAGATTTAAAAAATTAGGCATTTAAGATTTTGATCCTTGTTTGTACTTGTACCTTACATTAAAGTATCTTACAGTTGAGAAAGGAGAAAATATTTTCAAAGGAGGATTTAAATCGAGGTAAATGCGCGCGCCAAAATCTTAAGTACCCCCCTCCCCTTTTATTAAGAAAGATTCTAAAACAATAATTTGTTGCTATTGACTATTGATTAATTTTTTAATCGATTGTTAATTGTTCAAAATGAGAAATTTTTCTTTGAACAAGCATACAATCAATTTTTTTGACGGCAGGGATATATACTGATAAAATACTTAACTGAGAATCCTACATTCATATTTATTTATCAATCTAAAAAAAAAGCTTTTTTTTTATAATTTCTTATGCATTTCATTTTTATGTTCCATTTTATTAGTAATTATTTCTCTGTGGTATCTTAAAATTCTGTTACATCAATGTTAGATTTGTAGTAGATTTAATACAATTTTTCAAATATTTGAACAAGGATATCTCAAGCGTCTATCAAACATTCCAACATTTTCCAATTCCATTTTTAATTAAATAACATAATATGCTAAAATATGAGCAGTATTAAACAATACTGAATTATTATCAGAACACATATATTTTGAAATATCGTTTAATCTCTTTACAATAAGATATTATCTTTCCGTCGAATATACGTATAAGATTTTTGTATTTTATTTGAACTGATAATTAATTAAAACAAGTTAGTCTAAATGTTGTATATAAAATGTTTTTAAAGTATTTATACAATCTGTATCGAGTTTTATTAGTTCGTTAATACAAACGGGAAGCAATTATTATATTTCCTTTCTTCCAAGTTCTTAATACTGAATGTATTAAGGACTTGTAACAACTTAAGAACTTGTTAAAAACACGTATTTACTATACTATAATTAGATATTGTACAGCTTGGAAAGTATAATTTTAAACAGGGTACATGTTATTTTAAAATCTCTTCTCTCCTAAATTTAATTTCTTATTGCCTAAATTTGGCTCTTTATAGTTTATAAATTTGATTTGCTAATTCATTAATGTTGATGGTATAAACATCTTGAAGTAAATTCTTCCTGCCGTCAAGAATAAACCGTACCTGCCTGAGGAACAATTATTTATGTTAGCAGAGAAATCTGAGCATATGTATATTTGTATAAAAACAAAAAGAGACGAATATGATTTTAAGAACCTTTTATAGCAGTGGCGCGCGTCAGCCTGTAAAATCTGTAAAATAGATAGAATTAAAAAACGACTAATGTAAATAGTGCGTCTGTATAGTGAATTAGTATATATAGTATTCTATTTGATGTTTTTATTAATATTTTTACATCTTTCGATTGTACACAAATATTGCGTGTGTAAATAGTGAATAAATTTTAATAAAAATATATGTTAAATTACACTTACGTACGTTTTTGTACCTTAATAGAAAAAATAAATAGTAGTTACAAGAAAATACGCGGAGATTGATTTAAAACTAAAACTTACAATTAATAATATAATTTTCAATTATTGTTAAAATGCATAATTTTAAAATTATTTTATCGTAAAATAATAAGTATCGTATAAAATATGTAACAAAAGTTTTATTCTTTTATACAATTATGCTACATACATAGGATAATACATATTTTTGTTGTAAATGTAAAAAAAATATAGAAGAATTATTTCAGTCTTTAATGCCAAACAAGAATAATAATTTAATAGAATGTATTTCTTCAAGGCTTGTGTAATGGCAGTGCGAGGTAAAAATCATTTCCACACGACACATTGTACATTTTATATATACAATAATTTCGAATTTCATTTACTAAATATCCTAAATGTTGTATGGCACAGTCCGATTATAAACTGGAGGAACAGCATTACTTTATATCATTATTTAAAAATTGTAACTTACTAATTTTCATATGTTGATTAACTATTATATAGAAATGTAAATATATAAATACACATTTAGTAATTTTCACTTTCACGGTAGAGCCGTTATATAAAAATGCAAATAAATGCAAAAAGTACTTCTCATTTTCACAGTAAAAATTAAAAAATGTTTTTTTTTTTTCTATAAATACACGTTTTTAAATGTTCTTAGATTATTTAATTATCATATGTCATTGCTTATTTTGATTTTATTCTCATTAGAAATAATTTTCAATTGTTCTATCTATTTTTAATTTGTAATATAGAGTTTGATATGTCTTGATTGTAAATATGAAAGTTACTCAACTAACTTCTTATACACTATAAATATATACGTATTTAAAAAAAGGAGAAAAATTTTTTTTTTGCAAAACAACTTGGATTTCGAAAGTTA
The DNA here is from genome assembly GCA_014825975.1 of Bombus haemorrhoidalis. Classification (NCBI taxonomy): domain Eukaryota; kingdom Metazoa; phylum Arthropoda; class Insecta; order Hymenoptera; family Apidae; genus Bombus; species Bombus haemorrhoidalis. Next base: position 64,190 of record CM026177.1, read on the forward strand.
AAAATCATATACAACTTTTATACATTGTTACAATATTTACATTTTACGATTAAATTCCTTACAAATACATTACAAAGTTAAGAGGCACGATGGTATAAACTTTTTACGGAAATAAGAGAACCTATTCAAACATAAGTAACACTTTAAACAAATTTAATAATGTCGCAGAAAGATATCTTTTCTCGAAAATCTTCTAAAAAAGAAAAAAAAGAAAAAAAAAGAAAAAAAAAGAAAAAAGGTATCGAGTAAAATTTAATGAATGAAATTTTTAGCTACAAAATGATAAAATTTTTGTCTTATATTATTTTACTTATTAATATAAATAAATAAAGATTGCTTAACATTTACTTTCTTCGATTTCGAATATTTTAAAAATAATGTTTTTCCTTGTCCACTTATAAAATATAAACGTTCTAATAAAATAAATTTTCATATTTAAATTATTTCTAAAGACTTACCAAAAGATCTCATTTTTCAAAAAATAGAATATAAACAATTTTTAATATATTCAAGGAACAGGGGAAGGAGGTGGAGGAAGTGGACTAAAATACGTAGAAGATCGTGAACTAGGAGAGGGAGGACAACTAATTGCAGCATCACTTTGGTAAACAGATCTTGGAGTAGGAGGTGGAGGATAGGGTTCACTTTCATATCGATATCTTGCTGGGTAATTGCTGTCTGATTCGTCGCAAACATCTGTACTGCAAGGAGTTGGAGGTGGAGGCTGATTTATGCTCCTATAATGCCTATAAGGTTTATACCTGGATGCATTACTGCTTGAGCATCTAGTAGAATTGGCTGTTGTTGCTGGACTCGGAGGAGGATTCAATGTTTCTTGTGGGTAACCTCCAGCGGAACTACCTCGAGTTGAACTGGAAGCTCCTTAAAGCAGAATATTTATTACTATAATCATAATAACATAATAATACATTCATAATAATACATTTTCTAATCTAAATGTCTACAAGCTTGCACTTAAATGTTACAAAACCAATTGCTCTATATATTATTATAACAAATCATTTGCATTACTTTACTTACAATGATTTATTTATGATTTATTAATAATTATTCGCTATTTTAACATATAAAATATTAGAACACCGTTGTTATTTATCAACTAATAATTTAATTATGATATACTAGTTTGTAAATTAACAGGTTACCGGTTATATGGCTGCGGTCGTAACTTGATCCTATACTGCTTCCATTTAACATTGACATTCTTACAGTTTCCATTCCAATTTTCAAATCTTTCCTACAATTTTTTTGCGCGAACATTGGTTTTGCTAATCTTACTGGTTTGGGTGATAATGGATCTCCAGCTGAATCATGTAAGATATCAGGCAATTCTTCATTGTTTATGAATTTTCTTCTACAATAATAAAATCCGAAAGCAATTGTAGCAATTGTTGCAATCAGTCCAATAGGTACAATAATAACATAAGTGATTTTTCCAGATTCTAATGAATTATTCTCTTGTCGAGGATTGTTTGCAGGTGTACATGCAGATGCAAGTTCATCGCTTCCGTCGGCACAGTCGTCCCAACCATCACAAAGCGCTGAACCAGAAATACAAACACCACTTCCAATACACTGAAATTGACCTGGACGGCAACAATGAGCTTCATCTAGGCCATCATGGCATTGAGCTGTTCCATCGCACACCCAGGACATGTCTAACAATTTTAATAATAATTCGCAAATTTCGCTATATTTAATTCATAATTTGCTGAGTGATTTGATAGCTCAATGTTCTTACCAATGCAATGGCCACTTTGACATTTAAATTGTTCACGACTACAAGCTGGACAACCTAATTCATCACTTCCATCAGGACAGTCGGTTTGGCCATCGCATTTCCATGTAGCAGGTATACAATCTTTTGTTACTGCAGAACTAGGTGCAGCACAAGTAAAATGATCTGCTCCACAGGCTGGCGCAGCTCTACAAGTTTTTTCATCTTCAGATAAAACCAAAGATTTTGGACAAGAACATCTGAAAATAATGCATCTTTTATGCAGGCATACATATGTGGCAGCTTCTTCTTTCGAAAGAGATTTCCCCTCTAGTGAAAGGATCATCCTATATGAAGAGTCCATAGAAAAAAGAGGGAATGTANAAAAAAAAAAAAAAAAAAAAAAAAAAAAAAAAAAAAAAAAAAAAAAAAAAAAAAAAAAAAAAAAAAAAAAAAAAAAAAAAAAAAAAAAAAAAAAAAAAAAAAAAAAAAAAAAAAAAAAAAAAAAAAGAAAAAAAATATCACTTTAGTCTGCATCATTTCCAACTTTTATTTATAATTTTATGTAATATGTAACACATTAAACTCTAAAAGATAAGAAGTATTTAATTTTCGTGATATACCTCAATTTTTTATAACTGCCGTAAAACTAAAAAAATTTTAATTCGCAATACGACATAGCCAGTGACAAAGAGCAGCATACGAAAAAATACTAAACCTGTTAAAATTCCCGTAGATTCTTCATATGGTATTTATATTTTATTCGCTGATTAAGAGAAATTAAAAATGTACCTAGAAGAAGTGATTCCTATACAAAAATGTGAGCATCCTCCATATTCCCGAAAAGGACTACAGATATGTGTTTTCATTACATCATCTTGTGGAGTATTTATTGCAATTAAATCTGTAAGTACTTTATTCATGATTGTTTTTCTTCCATTTCCAGATTTATTAATACGTTCTAAACTTGATGTTTCTCTATCAAACCAATAAATAAAATCAAAAAAGATAGACAAATAAACAGTTGAGCCTTGTCCAACGGGAGAAACTAAAATTCTTCTATTGTTCCCATCAAAATCTGCGCATTCAATCTGATTTCCATGTGCCCAATATACGATGCTTGAAATTGCATCTACTGCAATACTTGTTGGTTGTTCTAGATCAGTCGCTATTACAATTCTCTCTTTTCCATCCATTTTACTGCGCATTACTCTCATTTTTCTTCCAATATCTGTCCAGAAAAGTAATCTTTTTTCTGAATGTATTGCAATATTTCTTGGTTTCTCTCCATCACCTTTGACTACAATGCCTAGAGCGGAACCATTGTCAAGTTTTGTAACATTGATCGCATCATTTATGGCACATGACCAGAATAGTAACCTTCCCAGTGAATCTAAAGCAAGATCCACTGGATGTCCCGAATTTCCAGAAATCATTATACTGGAATGTGTTTTATTTTCCAAAGTTCTCCTAATAGATAAAGTTCGTCCATCTATCCAATAAATGTGTTGAGTTATAGGATCAAATTCTATAGATCGTACATGCTTCAAACCTTGTATTCGGAGAACTATATCTGGACAATCATTTGTATCAGGAAGGAAGCGAAACATTGCATTGCGTAAACTATACATCATAAAGTTTTTTGGTGCTGTAATGGAAAGAATAAGTTATTAGATCTAAATTAATATACATCGCGCATATGTTATAATATGGTATATGAATGACAGAGAATTAATTAAGTTAATAATTTTATATTTATTTACTTATTTACATCGTTAATTTAACCAATTGAATGTGATATCTTATGTATGTGTCTTCATTACTTTTAAAGCTGAAGGTAGGCATTAAGTAAAAAAGGTACAAGCTGTGGCAGAAGTAAGACTTCTTCCACAAGGTATATTCTTAATTTTAATATCTTTCTCACATTTTACTAATCTACTCACTGTTTACTGTTTGTACAACAACAATCCTTTCAATTGTTACCATCTATTATTTAGCTATGTAACATGTATAATGTTTCTGGTTAAATAGCTTAAAATGCATGAAAACGCATTTAGGAAAATGTTTTGAATGGAACTTGTAAGGTATCAAGGAGTACAGATTATGCTGATATTTATTTGACCTTGTGATAACTTTGTCTTCTAGATATCTTACAACTTTCATTTGGATACATTTTAAAAAATATTTATCCGTTTCTATTATTTAAATCCAGACATGCTATGAATATTATATAAACTTATATGCGCAATTTCTGTGCAGAACATTATTATATCATTTTACAATTAATGGAGAAATATTACAAAATAAATATTAAATATATTTAAACAATTCAAGGTGTTGTATTATTTTAGCTAATACTGTTTGTTTCGTAACTCATATTTTTATCACAAGAACAAATTATATCTTAAATCATAGAATTTGACGAAATCTCCACATCTAATTGAAATACATTTTTTTTTTTTCTTTTTTATCGCATCTACTGCATTTAATATTGAACGTAATCGAGAAAATTTAAAATAGTCTAGTATAATTAAAGATTTTAAAGGAATTATAAATCAAATTTCTTTAATTTAAATATACTGACCAATGCACGTTTTATTATCCTCTGATAAATTGTAATGAGTAGGACACCCACATTTGAAAGAATTTGACATGCTTTCATTATCTCCGGGTAAAGCGATACAAAGATGAGTACAGTTGCCATTTTTTAATGCACAGGGATTCCATCCTGCTTGTCTAGAAGCATGGAAAACCAATAAATCTGTTACAGATTCTAACTTATTATGTATCTTCACTCTGCTTAATCCAGTAGTCTTATTAGCTTTCTCTATGTCACCTATTGATTAAACGAATCAACATCAAACTTTGTTCAAAATATCTATAAATTTCGGAAAATATCTATTGAAATAAAAATCGAAATTTATTGCAAATAATAACGTGACGTATATGTAACAGTAACTAATAATAAAGAATAGTAATGTAATGGTAACATAGTTGATAATTTTATGTACTTTTTTTACCTGTATTCCAATCTGTCCAATAAATGTAATCTTGATACTGAGTAATACTAAATGGATATACAATATCTTCTGTTATAATTGCTACTCTTTTTCTTGTATGCAGATCAAAGCTATCAATAGCTGGAGTATATAAATCTGCCCAATATAATTTTCGTGCTGAATGGTCAATTGTTAGACCGTTTGCTTTTCCAATATTGGAAAGTATTATTTCACGATGCGTGCCATCTAAATATGATCTTTCTATACTTCCAGAATTTCCCCATTCTGTCCAATATATATGGCTAGAAAAACATCATGGTGTTAAACACTTAATTATACAGGAAATATTTATTTCACAAACACTTTTATAAACACACAAAAGTTGTCACTATAATTACCCTCTGCTAGGATCAAGAGCTAAACATCTGGGTTCAAAAATGTTACTCCAAATGAGGACTTTTCTACTACAACCTTCTAATCGAACCATTTCTATTCTTCGTGTTCCTGTATCACTCCAATATAAATTATGAGCAATCCAATCAATCGCTAAACCTTCAGGTGTTTCTAAACCAAGATCAACGACTCTTTCTATATCAGATCCATTAATGAAAGCTCTTGTGATTGTTTTTAATTTAACATCCGTCCAATAAATACGATTGTCTGCTATATTAAAGTCCAAGGCGCTAATAAAGATAGAATAATAATAATAGTAATAATGATAACAAATACAGTCTTTGACATACAGCTTTTATAAAAAAATTTTAATATAAACAGATCATAAAACTTCTTGTTTATAAGCATAAGCTTTACCTTGCATCTTTAACTCCAGTTAATGGAATAATATTATCATTATTCGCATTTTCAATGCTAATTCTGCCAATATTTTCTTTCCTAGCAAATAACATAAATGCATCTGGCACAACGCAAGTCTTTTTATCTTTAGTTAACTCATATCCAATTTGACATGCGCACACATACTTATTTCCTGGTCGATTTAAACATAAATGGCTACAGCCGCCATTACTTTTTACGCAAGGATTTGTACCATTAACTTTTCCTAAATGCACTGCTTTTAAACCCATGACATTTGGGACTTGATCAACAATAACTTCCCTTTCACCACCTGTGAGTTTATGCGCTCTATCCACACTTCGTCTTTGCCAGTCAGTCCAATATAGATAATCTCCTAATAAACTTAATCCAAAGAGATGTGGAAGATTATCTGTAATTACTTCTCTTCTATCTGTACCATCCATGTTACACACTTCGATCTTATCTGTTTTTGCATCGCACCAATATATTTTCCATCGTGCAAGATCTAGAGCAATTCCATTTGGCCAAACAATATCCTTATTTACTAGAAGAATACGTTCTGTACCATCCAGATTACTTCGCTCTATTTTTGGACGTTTTTCATTCCAATCTGTCCAAAACATCCATCCTAATTCTGGAGCTAAAGCAATTGCTCTGGGTTCAATTAAATCTTCATTTATTAATACTTTTCTACTTGTACCATTTAACCGGGCTACTTCAATTCTGTCTGTTCCCGTGTCAGTCCAATAAAGATTCCGTGCTAACCAGTCAACAGCTATTCCATCAGGATTTTCCACTTCTGTTATTATAATATTTTCTTGATTGGAACCATCAAGCGAAGCTCTACGTATTGCACGAGCTTCTTCATCTGTCCAGTAAAGCATTTCTTGCACAGGATCGAAGTCTATTGCTATCGCATGTTTAATTCCTAAGTATATTGAAAGATTATAATATACATAAATTTCTTTGAAAAACAAATTAATCGATGAAAAAGATATTGAGGAATACCTGTTAATGGTAATACAAAATTAGTATAATCTGGTGAATCTAAAGAAATCCGACAGATTTCATTTCTTTGAACTATTAATAACAATTCTTCTGGTCCTTCTGCACAAGTCAAATTATCCACTAATTTAACACCTGTAGGGCATGCGCAGCTATATCCAGGTTCTGTCATACTTAAAAGACACAAATGTGAACAATTTCCATTATTTTTTTCACAAGGATGACTCCCATATGGTTGTCTTCTAACATCCCAAACTTCTATGTCACCAGGTATATATTCTCCATGTAATAATTCTCTAGGAAGTGCTTGAGTTTGACGAACATCGTATGAATGCACACACCACGTTTTCCAATCAGTCCAATATAATTTGTGATCGAAAAATGTCACTGCAAAAGGATAATCTAACCCTTTTTCTATGACTTTTCTTCTATTTTTTCCATAATAATCCATCACTGCAATAAATTTAAGCCTTCCGTCTACCCAATAAACCAATTCATTTTCATAATCCACTGTTAAACCGTTCGGCCAAAATATATCATCAGAAATTATCACTTCTCTCGTTGATGGATCTCCATTCATTGCGGCTCTTTCTATTTTAGGTACATCACCCCAATCAGTCCAAAATAATATACTTTTCATTGGTACAAGAGCAATAGCTCTTGGCTGATAAATGTCTGTCCAAAAAAGGACTTTTCTGTGACGCCCATCAATGCTGGTTACCTCTATTCTATTTTTTTCTCCATCTGTCCAATATAATTTTCCTGTGTACCAGTCACAAGCTAAACCATCAGGAGAAATTAAACTGGAATTTACTACAATTGTTTTTTCGCCAGTGTGGGTGCCATTTGTTTGAATGCACTGAATTATTTCTAAACCACTATCAGACCAACATACTAGTTCATGTTCAAAATAAAAATCTAATGCTGCACCTTCAGATAGATCTTTTATAATAGTAGTTACTTTATTAGTACGAGAGGCATTGGCCATTCTAATATCTTTTTGCGTAACAAAGAGAAGAGTTGGCGATCCTAGAAATAATAATTCATATTACTAAAATTAGAAAATTCTGCATTGTTATTATAAATTTAGATAGTGGAAAATTGAAGATAAAATTCTGAAATTTATGACACAAAAATAATAATATGGGTCATGGTATTAAGCAATATTGTTAAATTTGAGTAAAAGAGCTGGAGCACGAAGTTGGATAATAAATATTATAAAAAATAATATACACTAAAAGTAGTAAAAATAAAAAATTAACTTTATGTTATTATAAAATCTAGATGATCCTTGAGTTTTTTATAATTTACAATTAGTAACATATTATGCAGTGGCATTATAATAAAACGAATAAACTATAACAAGATATTTAGGCATAATTGTTTAATAACAGATGACCTATAACATAACCTCTATATTAAAATCATGTAGAAAACAACACACTAAATGTTACTTACCATTAGAGAGGAGGACAAGTTTGAAAAAGCATGCAATCAGAATAATTATTAAACTGATAATAGCCATTCTAACAATTGTAAAAAGATCTTTAATTAATTAAAGCACACGGCCGTGACATATACGGGCATAGCCGATACGTCCGTCGTTTGCCAAATTGCTTATTTTAGTCATTGATCTTTCAACGGATTCAAGCTACGATATCTCATAAGAAAATATATATCTTATAAAAAATATATTACACTCATTTTGATTATAAAAAGATTTACTCATTTTCTATCGGTAAACGGAAGAAAATTTGTACGTTAAGGGGTTAAATTATGGACATTACGAGGAGCACCATCGGCGTCGTATGTCAATTTCTATTCATGACGAGCGATCGATCCACTCCTTATGCAATTTATACAATTTTCATCTGTTGAATCAGATTCACGTTGTCTTTAACTCAAGATAAACACAAACTTATTCTCTGTCGCTCGTATAAACTGTTAACTAAGCAGACGCTTCCTTAGGAGCCAGCGGTTCCCGTAACGGCCGTAACCAATCATTACTATCCCCTGCATTTCCAATTTCCAATTGACAATGAAGCTTAACTGAACTTGACGTCACGAAAACTGAGCATATCAAGCTCTACTATACTATATATTAAATGCTAATACAAATATCTCCCTACTCATAACATTTAAAAAGAAAATATTTATATCTTGTTAAATCATTAAGACATTTATGCACATATTTTGCACGGTTTAAATTTAAAAAATATTTTTCCAGCAAATAAACAATTGAAAATTAATGTATAGTATGTATTTTTATAACCTATTGATAACAACATTTTCTAAGTGTATATCAACTTACAGTTAGTTTAATCTTTTACTCGAAAATAATAAAGTATAGCTTATTATTTAACATTGCATATGTGTAACATTAACATAATGTTTCTTTCTGGTTTTAATGTTGCTTCGGCATCGAAGATCATTAGCAACACCATCTAACAGGATTATAATCATTTGGCAGTCTTGTTTCGGACAGAAACAAAATTGTTCTGTTTTATTAATATAGTTAATAGTTGAGGTAACTATTAAAATTTTAGGACGAATTGTATTTATATACACATGTATATAATCCATAATACCATAAGTGGCCGGTGACACTAAACTCCCTCTGTTTTCTTACCTATAATTAACTCTACTTCTAGCAGCGACTCATACATGTCGCATTTAATGTTTTGATTGTGTAGTAATCGTACAAATGGCCATGTTCTCGCGCACGCGGGTCTCGAGTTACGTTGTTGATAACAGAATATAGAATTATTAAGAGGCTAAGTAGTATATGATAGACAATAAGTTATAAAATAACGACAGATTATACAATTTTCCAAATATCATAATTTTTACATTGGCTTTAAATAAAAAACAATGATCTAATGATTTCATTATTTATATACAACATATTTATAATTTAGTGATATTCCAATTATTTGTGTTTATAGAGATTAAACGTTCTCAGTGCATTTCTTTTCTAAATTAATACACAAGTTTATAGGTATACAACATATTATGTTTCTGCATTTAATAAAGATTTATGGGCTAGATATATCATTACTTAAAAACCACATTGATATCCAATTTCATTATAAACGAGGCACAAACAAGACTCGAATATATATGTAGTACATTTTAAATAGATTATAAAGGCAGCATATTTTAATACGATGTTAAATCAATATTAAGTTTGATTATATTAGTTAACAATTATTATTTATCTGGTTCTCACATGTTATTCACTTGATTACCTTTGTTGAAGTCATTTACATTTTTAGCGTGGAACATGTCTAATATTACGCAGATATCCATATCCATTATGAATAGAAATCATTGTTTAAAACAAAACGTGTTGTTACAAACTTGTATAAGGCATTCAAGTTCTACAAAACAAACGCCAGCTACGTATTGTTCGGAATTGGTTAGGTATTTTATAGTTACTGATAATGAATGTATGTATAGTAGTTGATAGTGCAGTTATGTTATTTTAGATGTTTACATGCTGTTCATTTTAAATGTTATATTATTTCTGGCATTATTTGTTATTATATAAGTGAACAATTAAATAAATGAGAAAATGTTAATAATTATACTTTGAGAAAACAAGTATAAGTTTATAAATTTCCCAAAGTTGTAAAACAATTAAAAAATAATCAAAGATATATATGGAAAGTCATTAAATAAATTGTTACTTTTTACATTGTTAATTTCTTCCAGAAAACATGATTATGAAAACTTTCTGTGTACATTGCTATTGTCAAACAAAAGTGAAGCGGCTGCATTTGCAATTCGTGCATTTAATGTTGAAGTAGCTCAAATAAGAGATCAAGTGCGTGATTATAAAATAGGAGAAATGAGATTACAATTTTGGTCAGATGCACTAAATAATACATATAAAGGAAATCCTCCAAGGAATCCTGTTATGTTGGAGTTACATAGAGTATGATCTTATTTTCTTATCTCCTCAGTTCTCCATATTATTTATTGTCTCACAAATTATAATAATTGTAAGAAAAATCTTTGCAGATTTTACAGAAACATTCTCTTTCTAAACATTATTTCAAACGTTTAATTGATATAAGGCTTGATAAACTTCGGGATTATTCATTTCATAATATGTGTGAAATAGAAAAGTATGCGGAATACAGTAGTTCTTCCATTTACTACCTTCTTTTACAAGCGCACGGTGTAAATAATATTAATGCTGATCATGCTGCCAGTCATATGGGGAAGGCACATGGCATTGTTAACTTACTTCGATCGATTCCTTATAATGCCAGTAAAAGAGTAAATATGTTACCACAAGATATTTTAATGAAACACAGTGTCTCTACAGAAGCTGTATTACAAGGCCAATCCAGTAAAAATCTTCAAGATGTAATATATGATGTAGCTTCTTACGGAAAATTACACCTAGATGCTGTAAGTACATATCAGGTGTAGAATTAAAATGGAAATGGATAAAGTAGAAAATGAAAAAAAAAAAGAAAAAAAAAGAAAAAAAAAGAAAAAAAAAAGAAAAAGGAACGGATTTATATTTGATGTTTTATATTTTAATATACTATAAAAGTTTCTTTATTTTTAGGCAATTTCTCTTAAACATAGTATGGGAAAAGAAGCAAATTTAATCTTTTTACCAATAATTTGTTTGCAAAAGTATTTAAATAAATTAAGGAAAGCAGACTTTGACATCTTTAATGCAAAACTACAGAAAAAAGATAATTTACTTCCTCTATACCTGTATTGGAGAAGTTTTATGTATTAAATTTCATGTACTTTTAATTAAGATTATTTTTCGATTAAAGCATTTGTAAAATATTTGAAATAATAATTATATCATAATACGTTTGAACTAAATATTATTTTATTACCTTATAAGAATAAGAGAATTTCAACATATTATTAATTTTAACAGTTTACTCTTTTGTAATATAACGTTTTAATTATTAAGTTTATATAGAATATGTAGAAGAGACAGGATAATTAATTGACAAACATTTTGATAAAAACTTTTTTTCTCCATATTTTATTAGGACAGATTTGTAGGATTAAAATAATTAAGTAATTTACATTTAGTGTGTGTGTGTGTGTGTGTTCTATTCATTTTTGCTCAACGTTACGTGCTTTTATGGGAACTTGTATTTTTTGAAAACTGAGAGTAATAAAGTAATTCTGATTGTAAAAACTACCTGAAGGATACCGTAAATAAAAATTTGTATTGGACAGTGTAATATCGCATAATCTATTTATATTAATATATTTAGGAATTAAGCAACAGCTTCTAAAACTTCAACTAAAATGTATCTGTTTTATGCATTATGGAAATAGCTTGTATAATTTTCACACTCCATTTCTGTAGTATTCAAGGATAAGTCACCAGTACTACAAGGTATTGTAGGTATATTTGAACCTTGAACAGTGAAACCATGATAATCTTCTTGTTCTGATTCTGTAGAACATGGTAAATTCAAATGGGTAGATGCTAGTAATTCATTTGTAGATTTGTCCTGTTGTGTGTCAAAATCACTTTGTGTATCCAAACTTATAAGACTCGTTTCATCCTCTGCTTTGCTTACATCAAAACTGTCATCACCAATGAAAGAAGGAAAATCAAAAGTAGGAGATGGTGTAATACAATCTTCTATTAAAGAAGTTCTCACATCGTTTTGCGGTGTGGAATTATTAATTGCGGCAGGACAGACCTATTGTTACAAGTAACTATTTATAATGAATTTGTTAATTGAAAATTTATTAATTAAAAGGATTTCTTACTTGCGGAATAATTGGAGGTGGTAACTGATAACTTTCAATATCTTCACAATCTAAATTAGTAGGCAATCTTTGGCTATGTGTAATTAACAATGGAGTTCTGTCTAAAACCGTGTTCACTTCTGACTTCATTTCATCCTGAAATTGTAACATCTTTTCTTTTAAGTTTAATGCTTCAGTCATTATTTCTGCAGTTTTGGCTTTCATTTCATCAAGGAGGGTTATATCTTCGCACATTAAGTGCAGACTCTACGCATATGTGAAAATAAATTATGCTAAAAATATTTAATTAGTAATTTAATATCATTATTAAGAATAATGTAGTATGTACTTCACATATCATTAAAGCAGATTCCCATGTATTAGCAGGTACACGTTCTCCAGACATATAAGCATTAAAATCTTTTTCGTCCATATTTAATGATTCAGCTGTCAAATTTTCAATAAAAGATACAGCACAACACTGAAATTATTATTATTATTATTATTATTATTATTATTATTATTGTTGTTGTTGTTGTTGTTATTATTATTATTACTATTATTGTTATTTCATTACGTTAAATGTCATATAAGGGAAGCTAATTATTTCTATTCATTGATTATTTCACTATAAAATGGTAGTAATGTTCTTGATAAATATTAAAATAAATGTTACCAGATTTGTGAAGTAATATCCACCTTCCCCTGTCATTAACCTGCTTGCATTACAGAACCTAGTAATAAAATTGATGTTACTTTTAAGGCGAGCAGGATTAGCTTTTAGAACGATGAAAATTAAGGCAGGAAGGAATTCATCTGCAGATGCAGGCCCACCGACAGATTGTTGTAACATTACAAATATATTCCGACAACAATAAATAACGCAAGAAAGCTTTTCCTGCGGAGCTTTTGCAGAATCCATATTTAATAAATCTACAACAAATTAGGAAGCTATTTTCAAATAATCGGTGAATAAATCTAACGCATTCAATAACTGGAAATGTTGGAAATTAACATAGCTGATTAAAACTTTTTTAATAACAAACCAGTTATGGAAGTATAAACAAGCTCTCTAACTTCAGAACTGGTTTCGTGTATTCGACATTCCAAATTTTTTCCACTAACCCAGTTCAATTGCCGAATTCTGTAATTATCATTATTGTCATTCTATTTTATCTGAAATGTTATTAATTTGATCTATGAATAAGGCGAACCTCTTCTGTATTGCCAAGTCTTTTTCTTCATCGTTTGTAAAAGGTGGACAAAACAGAATTCTGTAGAGCAAAGTCATTGCATATCTTTCTACATAATCTAATAATTTTTCTTTAACTTCTGGCGATATATCTGAAATAGTAAATTAAAGATGTTCATGTTGTAACTACTTTTAAGACACTAATTCGTTAATGTCCAGATTATTTTATTAATAAATTATAAATATTTATAAATTTATTTTTCAGTACCTGCATATTTAACACTATTTTCTAAACGTTTAGCAAACACTTGATAAAAAGTTTGTGTAATCTCTGAAAGTTCCTCTATTCTCTTCACATCTTTATTCTGCAGTATCTCAATTATAAAGGAATGCATACACTTTCTAACATCTTTTTCTATCGGTGTTTTAGCAATTATACCTATTAGGTCGCGGTTGTCAGCTTTTACTTTTTCAAGATCAGGATTATCTTTCGTTAATTCATGAAGTAATTCTTGGTACCCCTGTACTTTAGTAAAAAATCGAAACTTTCATAATAATGTAAGTTAATATAAATAATATTTACAAAAAGATCTGATAAAAGAAAGTATACATAAAAATAACAGTTAAATTTTTCTTTTTATATATATATTGAGTGAACGTTTTACCAAAATCAAATACACAGTTAAATACACTACAGGACAAATGTACCTTTTGCAACTGGTTTACGAAAAGATATATTTAATAATTTATACTTTTTCTCTTGTTGTACTTTCTTTTCCTCATATTTTTGATGCGCACTAATTGCATTCTTGTTAGAAGAGGCACTGAAATATTGATAATGTTAATCAGAATGTAGCAATAAATATAAAAAGTATATAAATCCATAATGTATCTCTCCTTATGTGAATAAGATATTCCTTGTCACGTGTTTAAGAAATAATAAATAAATAAATTATTAATTTTTACATGGAAATAAGTGTAATGTTATAATATAATAATAGTACAATTTCTAACTGTTTTTCATGTATAACTATAGTAATAGTACAATTTCTAACTGTTTTTCATGTATAAATACATGCATTATAAATATATTTAATGTCGATTGAAACGTAAGTCCACGTTAATCATCGTTTTAATGCAATGTAATTGTTATCACAAAGTTCACAATATAACAAAATGAAAATTTCTCAAATTTTTACACTTACATACAGATATATGGCTTTAAAAATAAAAAAAGATAAAAAAAAGAAGAAATTTGGTAGATCTAACTTAATATAAATTGATGAATAAACGTATAAATCGTACCTCTGTCCACAAACGTTACATTCTGTTTCTGATCTTTGTTTTTGTAAATACTCTCGATAACATTTGCTACAATAACCCTCCCATTCGGCATTTCCATAAAATCCACAACCATTTTTACATTTAAGATCCGCTTCATCGATTCTTAAAGTGGGTGTTTTTATAGAGTACATTTTAACAAAACTTCCTGGATATTTTTACAATTCTTCTTTCTGTATAATTCACATTTTACTTGTACAACTCAGTTATTTCTATATTTGACGCGGCATCATCAAGTTATATATACATAGTTAAAAATTTGGACATATGACAAACGTGAAAACGCATGCGTAAATCTTTCTGAAAAGTATGTATACATACATATATGTATACTGTATCACTCATTTATATCAATATTTATAAATGTAATTCTTATCCAATATATTCGAAATTTTAATTTGATATTTTAAGCTATATAGACAGGTGAATTCAGAACTCTCAATTTGATAAAAACATGGTCAATAATGATCATCTTACTATATAAATATTTAAATTATTATTAATTTTATTTATTTATTAGAAACGCACAAACGATTCGTATATATGTATAGGCATATATAATTAATATATAAAGAATATGAATATCTATAGATATATAAATATATACTTATCCTAGTAATCATATTGTTTGATTTCATTTCTTCAATATATAAAAGCTTCAATGAGGCTTAAAGTAAAAAGTTTGAAACATTTATATTACATACATGTAAAAGAAAATTTCTGTATAGAATAAAATTATCAGAGTTGAGATTACTTATATTTAAATGAAAGATTTTTATTATTTTAAGGAACTATTTATAATTTTTAACGTATAGTAAGTATTTAATGGTTAATAATTTTTAAATGTCTAAACTGGACAAGTTTATCTCTTAAGAAACATTTTTAATAAAATCATAAGGAATGCGATTGTTTCGAACTTTGCCGCGCTTTGTATTCAGGAGCATATGGAGAAAAATGCCTCTGTATTTGAAAAGAAGACAGGGTTTATAATTTAGTTTCACATTTAAAAAGTAAAAGGTTAAATGTTTTTTATGTAGTGTGAAAAATTTTAAATATATATAGCAGAACGATGCACTGTGTAAGAACGTTTACTTTCAATAAGGTATATTCGCATTTATAATAAAGAGATGTTAATTTAACCTCTAATATTTAAAATTAATAAGTAATTTCAATTTATCATATTATAAATAATATCTTCGATTATTGACAACTTTTGTTCTTTTATGTTATATGAAATGCTGTGATTTTTATTTATTGATTTAGTTTTATATTCATAGTAATAGTATTTGTGTCTACATAATCGATTATGATCTATGTAATAATCTACTTTACATAAGTCCATAATTATATATAAATTTTAATAATATACGGAGCATTTTTATATGTATAAATACTTTTAAATATGCCTTATAATCTTATGCCTTTTCATTTATTTATTAGTTGTATTATTTTAATTCATTTTGATCAGTCTTGTGAAAATATAAATTCTAAATGTAACTGTTATAACTTTATATTTATGGTATCTAATTAAATTATTCTTTCTTGATTTGATGGAAATATTTATGACAGAAGATACCATTAGCGTTGACATTAAAACATATCACAGAATGCAAGGTGGTTGATAATAACAGTGGCATCAACTTTTTAATCAGACCTCAATCTTGTCATTTTTATAAGAATGTACATACATCTAAGAGTTTAATTAAACCGATAAGTCAAATTGGAATAATTAAAACATTGTCACATAAGTTTGATCTTTTTAAAAAGAAAACTGTGAGTATGATTATTCATTGTAATTTTAATATCTCCAAATATAATATCTATATATTCGTAATATTCATGCAATAATTATTTATATTTCTTTGTATTTTAGCATTTAATTGAATTGGGTTATGATTTGTATGGCGACATTCCTGATGGACTCAATTATTCAATATTTTACAAAGGTATGTTATTGCCCTTATTTTCGTATTAATTCCATTTGACGCGATTTCTTGTGATTTATTTAATGATTATTTTTATTTATTAGGTTTCAATATGCCAGATACATTTTTCTCTTGGTTCCTAGTCACAGAATTGCACGTTTGGATGTTAATGGTACGTTTCATGGCTGAAGGAGAGAAGGGCAAATTAGTTATAAACAAAATAGTCGAGGCTATGTGGCATGATGTTCTTATAAGAGCAGAATTACTTGGTGTGAGTAATCAATAAATTGTGTGCTGTTATCTAGTTCTAATTTACCCTAATTTATTATTATTTTTTTTTTTTTTTTTTTTTATATATAGAAGTTTCATATCTCTAGTTTCATTTTTATTTTATAAAATTTAACTTCCGCTAATCAGCTGATAACGTAAAATACATACAATTTTTTATCACTAGCCAATGACTCCAAGAACAAAGAAAAGACAAGTAGCAGAATTATCATATCAATTTAATGCAGCTATAATTGGTTATGATGAAGGAATCATGTCAGATGACAAGGTATTAGCTAGTGCATTATGGAGAAGGTTCTTTTGCTTAGAATGTAACAATCCAGAACATCTAGAAAAACTTCTAATTTATGTTAGAAAACAGGTAATTAAAACATTGTCTTTTGATTAAATATTATATATTAACTCGATCATTGTGCTTTTAGATTAATGTGTTCGATAAAATTCCGTCAGAAAAAGTTTTTGATAGATCAGTAGCAAAATGGGTAGATCTGTAAGGCGCTAAATGAAGCTCATTAATACTATTAAGAATTTGTAAATTTTAATTAGGTAGAATTCATATTACAAATATATTAAGCTTACAATATAGCAAAATTTGATTTTTTATTTCAATTTTAATTTCAATCCTTTAAAATATTATCACATAGGTCAGCTTTTGAATGAACAATTATACGACATAAGTACTGTTTCTTACAGTTTATATCGCAACTTTCTTGCATTGAAGGCCCTGCTTGCTTGTAAAAGTTCCTACAATAAAAAATGAACTCTTACTATACGCATATAATGAAGCACTATATAATGTACAATAATAGAATAATAATGAATGATATAACTTTTATTATAATTCTAACATACTTGTAATACTTATTTAACAGTGTTTCATTCTTTGCTGCTGTAGAGAGCCAATTATTTAAGGATTCAACAGATAAATCTGGAAGGTCATATTCTGCTTTAAAAGAATATGATTTATACCAGATCGGTCTTACATGGATATTTTTATTGGCAGAACTGAGATCGTACATCCAATTTTGGTAATCAGCTACTTCCTGTAAGAAAAGAAATTCGAGCGTCTATTTGCTATTATTTTTACCCTAAATTAAAATAAAAAAGTTACTTATACATTTTTATAATCCAGTTTATTTCTTAACATATCATAAATGAAAGAAAAAAAAAAAAAACAACTTACATAATTACTGCAATTTACTATATATATTTTATAATTCGGATTCAATTTTGAATAAGCTGTTATACTACCACCATTCCAGGCAACATTTTTTGCTTTCATATCAGAATTATAAAATATTGCTATCTCATCATTATGAGTATGTCCATTGAATTCAGCTTTAATTATATGGGAAAATCTATTAACTATTTTTAAATATTCTCGTTTCCATGTTTTAAAACAGCTATTACTATTAGAGGGTATATGGGATAAAACATGTACAAATTCATCATTCCTCTCTGCTTCGGAAAGAATAGTTGCAAGCCAATGTAGTTGATTATCAGGATCTTGCGGATTATACCAAAGCCACCTGTATAATAAAATAATTGAAAGGAATACGAAGAAAGTCGGTCACAAAATAAGCTATAAAATAGAATACGATTTTGATACGTATTTTACTATTTCCTTTTAGAAAATTTACTTCTGATAATAACTTTACTTCTGTATAATGAAATTTATACAATTATAGCATTGTATTCATTTCACATACCAATTGTAAGAACAACAGACATTGCTATTTAAAGCTATAATTCTAAATCCTCTTTTTGGGACAACAGTGTAATATCCTCCTTGAAGTATAGTAGAACGAGTATGTTCCGGTAACCATCCATATACAATCCATAGGTCTGCCATTAATTTATAAAGCCAACTTGTAGTTAAATTGTCTTGCGTTATATTTTTTGGTGCGAACCTACCATAATATATAATATAATTCAGAAAATCCATTATTATTACTAAAACAATATTCACTTGCAGATCCAATATATAATTAGTAATATATAATTTCGTAATGTATGTATGAAAATTTACAAAACAGCTCAGTGAATGAATTTCAAAATACAGAATTTCGTAAAAGCATGTCTTATTTTGAAACGCAATAAATAAAGGAGCATTAATTTCATTAATTGAACGAATGTAAATTTCTTTTTATCTTATCGAGAAAAAGTGAGTTTATTTTACATAGAATCATTTATCTAATCTGACAAATTTACCGTACAAGTGTTATGAAATATTATTCTAGATGTATCGTCGTAGAGAATTTCATTTTAAGTTTCAATAAACTTACTGATTTAAAGGATTTGATTCATGATTTCCAAATATTGGATATATTACGGTATTATTAAAAGTATCATGAATATATTCATAAATTTTTACGATACTTTGTACATTTCCTTCCTTTGAAGTTTCCCATACTCCATGATCTATAATATCGCCAGTAAAATATATAAAATCTATATCCTGGAAATTAAATTAAATTAATCTGATTTGAAATTAAAATTAAGAACTCATTTTTTTAGCCATATTTAATATTTTTTGCATAAATCTTACTATGCATAGCTATCTACAATAACTAATTTAGATTTGAACTAAAGTAGAAGAAAAAATAAAAGCAAGATTTTAAGATTATATGTATTTTAGATAAATATCTTATGAATGGTAAATGAAGTATACATTAATCGGACATTAGCTGGATTTTGTTCCTTCTTTTTCTATACTTACTTATAATTAGTTACATTATAGATTACCTGATGCGTGTCTTTTATATGATTTAGGGCATCGGTGATTGCATGCCATGGGGTATCGCAGGAGTTATAATCACCCCAAAAGCCAGCAAATGAAGTCATGTTAGGTACATTTTGTTCTTTCCGGCAACAAACTGGTTCTCTACACAAAACTGAATTGCCACATGGTTCATAAAGAGGATCATAATGTAGGTCTGTCATTTGTAAAATTTTTATTTGCTTTTGTGTTTCATTATCATTAATTATTGCATTAGAATTGTTATCAACATGAATATTCCAATCAAATTCAGGATCGCTTAGAGGACATGATTTTGATTCTAGAACAATGCCACAAACTGTGTTCGCTGTTAAATTTGGTTTCGAATCTATTATGTACAGAACGATAGGCTATAAAAATAATAAGAAATTAAAA
Organism: Bombus haemorrhoidalis; assembly: GCA_014825975.1. Lineage (NCBI taxonomy): Eukaryota > Metazoa > Arthropoda > Insecta > Hymenoptera > Apidae > Bombus > Bombus haemorrhoidalis. The sequence goes on from CM026177.1 coordinate 84,393, forward strand.
TAATTTATACATTAATTCTCAAATATTTTGATAAATCTGTAGATTAAATATGTAGATATTACCAAGTTCAGTTCAACAACTCCTTTACAAACTGTTTCGGTTTGAATATTGAACAGTACACATAATTTTACTATTTTATCTCTTATATCTTCTTCCGACATTCCTCTACGTCGTAAATTGAGAAATGTTTTTAAAATTCCTCGACATATTGTGCATATTTTAATATCAGAATTTGCTGAAAACGATCTCCAGTCAGAATTCTGAAGTTCTGTAGGAATTTTCAAGGATTTTATCATATCATTGAACAATTCTCCCTCATAGTCCAACTTGGTCCATAATTCAATTTCATTTGAAAACGAATTCACATCTATATCTGTTGATGAATCAGTTTGTTATTCTTTATTTTATTATATAGAGAAATATCATAAATAATTACAACATATTGCCTTTATCGAACAATTGAAAGGAAGTTTATTATTATTTTAATTTCAATTAGCAGAAGAAAATTGGGTTGAATTGCTGAATAATTAAACCTTTACCCGTTCCGACATCGATACCGATACCGTTGAGATATGTTATCAAGATCATCGTTCCGAACAACTTTTTCATATACATACATACGACAGGATGATTCATCTAAGAGTTTAATATTTTTGGATGCAATTAATTGTATCAAAAAAAAGAAGAAAAAAAAAAAGAAAAAAGAAAAAAAAGAATGTTTCAGATAAAAGTAGAATGACTTTAAACGGGGCATAGTCTGATGTTATTAATTTTTCTGTAAATGGGCGCGTAAAGGATATGCGTATGTCCTGTCACAGTATGGTCAGTTCTAGCTCTCAGGTTGTACACAAAAGTATGTTTAATATCACGTATGTGCGTACTTCCTTTCCATATTCTATACAAAATTATAGATTAGATATTATAATTTTTTTTTATTATAATTTAATTGCGTTGACGTAGTCGCGCTATTATCGGTATTGCACGTGTGATCCGCATACGCGGGCCGCCACTACCCTTTAGACGGCCCAACCCTATCTATGTCCCCACCCGTTTACATTTGGAATTCAGTGGCAGGAATTTTTATTATTTTTCCCGTTGCTTATACATTACTACGAAGATATTTAAATAGATACCGCTAGAATTCACGAGGAGATAAGAAATCGACTGTTTCATGCGGCGTACACGATACCAAACATACCTCTATGTATAAATTGAAAACTAAAACCGACTATCCGTTATACGTACAGAAAAAGATTATTCAAAATGATGATCCTGACAACATATCTCAAGAGCATCTATCAGGCATCTCTTAAATAGTAAACATTATTATTTTCATTGTAAAATAAAAGCACTTTTATTATTTAAAGTATACTTAGTTACAAAGTTGTAAAGTATACAATGTTGAGTATTATGTTGAATAAATTTTCACTGAAATAATTGTTTAAATAGAGAGTTCAAATAAAAAAAGGAAAATGAATTATTTGTTATTCTAAATATGTTATTTAAAATAATGAAATTAATTGCTATTTACAAATGAAGTGTCACCTTTTGTTTATGATTTTTATTTGTTTTAGTCATTTATTATACAAACATAACATTTCAATCAGAGAAATTACTGTAAATTACAATTTTTCACAATGTCCGTTAGCTATGATGAATACATCAAAATGAAATAGATAGATTTATTTGTATATCATCATTCGTTTCTCGATTAAAGCCAAATAAGGAATAATTTCATTTGCAAATAGGGGATAATAAATAGATTAATGTTAGCATCTTAAATTACTTTTGTTTAAATTCAATCAAAAGAAATTTAATTCTTATTTACAGCTAAAATATTATTTTAATTTGTTATGTATTATTTCAGTAGATGAATAAAATTTTGAACTTAATTAACCAAAACTCTGATTTAACTCTACCTTCTGGATGTCGGACGAGACCATTTATACTTAAAACTAATATACCAAAAATTAATTGTTGAAACCACATTACCGTTGTGTTCCACGAACATTCAACTAAACACTGCGTTCAGTTCGATATATTTTCGATCGTTTTCAGTGTTTTCTTTATCTCGTTTCAGTGATTTTTTTTTCATTGATAAATATCGCAATCATCATCTCCTTGGCATGCCTATTTCCCAATGCTTGTAGAATAACTTTCTAAGATTGTGAAACAATCAGAATTTAAACGGAGAAAAAGAAGATGAGTCTTGTACACTATATCGTATTTTAATTTAATTTAATTTGAATACTTACGGAATACGTTCGCAATTCTAAGCTATTTTTGATAAGTCGAAGGGGACGATCCATACAATACAATACAATGCAATACGATACAATACGATACAATACGATAAAATAAAATAAAATGAAATAAAATGAAATAAAATAAAATAAAATAAAATAAAATAAAATAAAATACAACATTATCATGGATTGTGTATGTGGATTTTATCTCGTGAAGTATTCTTTGTTTGTATATGACTTACTTTATTTTATGCGAAAAGATGTAAGCTTATAAAATGATATCTACTTTTATCACAGAATACTCTGAAAAATGCGATTAGATTATTTCACGTAGACTTTTTAACGTATCAATCCTTCTGCGTAAGGTTCATAATAGTAACAACTGTCAATACCATCAAATGCTACTATCTTCATGTTGATTTGTGATAAGATAGGAATCAGATTCTTCTGGCTGATCGATTACTTTCTCTTAAGCGGACTTGAATACATCATCTTTTTAAACATAAAGCATCAATCAAAATCAATTTACTTGACGTTCCATTTTATCTAAAATTAATCTATTACTTAAACAAATATTTAAACAAGTTAATCCTTGAAATTTTAATTCGTTTCTTAAACTTTTTCAACATTTTTAATTTATTTTATATTATATATGATACGTAAGGTATAAAGTATACGTGAAGTACGTAAATATATAAAACGTAAAGTATTGAAATTATTTGACTAACAATAAGTAACGTAGGGTTTAAAACGGCGTAGATAATAATGAATAATCAAGAATCGCGTGAATATTTATACTGGACATCGATAGCAAACGTATGAAGATTAAAATTTCATTTATACACAACCGAACTACGTCCGTTCTGTGCCCCTGCCGCGCCCTGCGGTGCTCGAATCGGTCATCACAGTTTTAGATGCAGCAGTTTATACATTATCAGTGTTGTGTCCGTTCGTCATCCGTGGTCCCGTCATCCGTGGATGTATCCCGGGCACATTTGGTAGACACCGATATTTTTTCTGTTTGCCGAACGGGCTCGAACTGTCACAGCCATAGTACGGACTTGTATAAAACTGGGTTTATTCTAGTCAAATAGCATTCCGGTCCATTGTTTCTAATCTAGCGACGGATCATAACTGGAGTAACGTAAACAGCGTTTTCATTCCAGTACAATGTAGTCATTCCAGTAAGTGATCTAGTTTCAGCGACTGGATCGAAAATTTACTTTACAAATCCTCATCGATCGAAAACATGACAGAACATCCAGCGTTACTGGAATCGTCTAGACTCTAGATGGATCCATTTTCGCTACTACAGTTTACCACTTTCAGCGGCACGAACAGGACTAGACTATAACATAGACATCGATCGATTGTCATTCAAACAAAATGACATATAATAATGTTTGGATTAAAGTCGGTTGGTTTACGCTAATTCAATCGATGGATTCAGCGATTGCATACCAGTGGTTTAACTGAAAATTGTCCGATGCCTACGTTGTTGCCTCAGTCATTTTTGAATCGCTGAAAGTGATAAATTGAAATTGCTAATGGATTCACACGTGCACGCACGCGCGAAAAAAGAAAAAAAAGAAAAGAAAGAAAAGAAGAAAAGAAACTGATAGAACGATATGCGAAACATAATATCGCTATAATATATAGTCTGAAGAATTATTATCCTCAATTTCAAGTAACATTTAACGCAACAACACAAAGAGATCAACAAAATTAATATTAATATTAATATTAACATTATCTTGATCTAACCTGATCAGTGGGAACTAATTATAAAAACCTCGATCATTCCTTCCGGATATATAAATCCTCTAATATGGAAATTAATACCGGGCCAATATAAAAATTTGTACCAGAGGTCTAGCGTGAAATATGTAGGGCATTAAAAGGTTAGTTTAATCTGATTATTATCAATCATTGAAATAACGCAGATCATTTAATCGATATTTCGTTATCACGCTTTGAATTTCTTCTTGAGCTACGATACCTTGTTCAGTTGAAAGTTTTCGTAATTGTTTTGCGACATGCTTCCCGAATACATCGAATTCATCCTCTTCTTCTGCTCTGCGTATATCATCCTGCAGCAATTTTGCGCTACTAACTATTGAGGATAGCCGTGACATTTTATCCTTTCTTGATTTCGTTTTAGGTGATTCTATTCCTGCAGAACCTATAGTAGGGTCTGCAGTGACATTATTTTCCGATTCAGACTGGGTACTGTCATTATTATCCTGAAAATACAATTTTTAATTTTTTCTTTTCTCTTTTTAATTAAAAACTAAAATCGAACAAGTCGAGGAAATATTTCCTGAGATGAAATTATCATTCGTGCAATCATGAAGCCATCGATGGAAACGGCTTTAAACAATATGGAAGCTTAAATTTCAGCTAAAAAAAAAAAGAAAAAGAAAAAGAAAAGAAAAAGAGAACAGCGCTGCGTTAATGACATTAGTTGATCACGATCATTGTTTCACCTACGTACGATCGTACAAACAGCATAGGTCTCGATACTCGCATATCGAAGCTTGACGAGAAACGGTCGAAAGTTGGCTGGTGGCTAGTTGTGAAAAATCGACATTAGAAATCGGCAAGAAGAAGGTTCTCGTTCTACGCATGAATGACCTGCTACGAATATCTTAGACTGACACGGAGATACTCTACTCAACTCTCGCAAGAACGAGAACTTCATTGTTTTCTATGTTGATTTTTCATGACCCAATTTTCGGACGGTTTTCCCTAACAAGTGCCGAGACCTGTTTGCATGATCGTGCCCTCTGCAACTGGCTATGAAATAATACAAGCTCGTATATTATTACTACTACTAGTGTAGTAATATATAAACATGCCGGAAAGATGATACCGTTAACTCTATTTTCATTCATGGTGATTGGAGATATAAAATTAATCCTTCAGAGAATATCACTCGTCAGGACAATAATAATTCTACTTTGCCTGTCGGAGAAAAAAGATCTTAATTTACAAATTACTTGGCAATGACGGACAAACTTCCATGCCAGAACAACACGATACATTAATACATATCTACATTTTTTTTTTTTTTTTTTTTTTTTTTTTTTTTTTTTTTTTTTTTTTTTTTTTTTTTTTTTTTTTTTTTTTTTTTTTTTTTTTTTTTTTTTTTTTTTTTTTTTTTTTTTAATAATAAATAATAAAGGTTATTAGGAATTGGCTTACGTGCGTTTTTCTTTTGACCATCACATTTTTTATGAAAGAGTCCAGCTCTGTAAACCATTTCATTTTAGGTTGATATACATTGCCACTAGCGCCAGATGTAGTTGACCTTTTAATTTTGTCTAATTCTAAGTAGTAAGTAGATCGAATAGACTTTATTTTATTTTTAACATCTTCCACCCCAAAGCCTTCCATTTGCATATCGTCGCAGATCTTTTTCAAGGCAGATTCACGCATAGCCTTATTTTTATAATCTTTAGACGCGATGTCCCATAAACACTCGTGCTCTCTGTACAGAGTAACGAACTTGGAAGTTTGATTTTTGTTTAATTTTTTCGACATTTTTAATTGAAATACTCGTGTACGCTGTATTATGCTCCAACCAACACTGGATATTGAACCGTCTAAACGATCCCAGTAACCCTGGGAGTGCCGTATTCTCAATGGTGGCGGGGGGGGGGGGGGGGGGGGGGGGGGGGGGGGGGGAGGGTGGAGGGGTAAACTGGATTAAAAAACTGGTAAACTCTAGAAGCAGTCGTTGTGCCGGATTGCTTACTGGAATGACGGCACTGTACTGGAATGAAAATAAATGGATTGGATTACCGAACTGGAATGCTACTGGGCCAATATAAATTCAGCTCGAGATGTAATAGTACATCAAACCGATTGCTCTCATCTTGATCTCGTATTTCGCTTTTAAGTGTTGATTTCATACTAAGCTGTTAAATAAGGAGAAGAACACAATGTAACAACGCTTGTTGGAAAAACGCGGAATGGTATTCTTGTGTTTACGTTGTCTTTGTCTCTTATGCGTTAAATTTGACAAATTAAAGTCAAAATATCTACTAAATTAATTGCTTTCCAACATAAATAAGTATTAATACTTTCTTATAGACTAGATAATGCCGAGATGGATGGATTAATGTATTAAAAAAAAACGTATGGTTCCACTAAAAAGGTAATGTTGGAATCTTACTGAAAAAGATTATTTTCAGAAAAAAACATTATATACTATTGCCTATGTCCAGGGGTGGGCTGGACATCGGGAGTTTTGGGAAAATTCCCGGTGGACCGGTAGAGTAGAGACCGGCGCCGCTTTACACAGAATTTAATTAATTAATGAACTAACAATGGAGGGCCAATCATGCAGATAAAATGTTAAGTCCTAACCCGCAACCCGCCCTTGTCTGTTTCCCTCGAAATATTATAACTTTGAACTGTGGAACATTTTCATACGACCATTGATAATGGTGATATGTAGATATCCCAATTTATATGCCCCAGCCTGTATAATTGCTGTTTATACTATTTATAATTCGAAAGAAAAATTGGGTAAAATTATAGGCCTTATGATCAGCAATAAAACTTATCTTAGGTAGTAAAATTAAATTCATATAAAAACAGTGTACCTCGCTTAAATTGAACATTGTTCACTAATTAAGGAAAGCAAACAATTAACTTCTTCATTGTCGATATACGAGTCATCGTCTAAGAACGTAAAGGTTGTGATATAGTGATAAAAGTTCTCATTCCTCCGGTAAAAAGCCATCGTTCGATTCAAAAGATCAGTCAATTTTCATTCAATTAGAAATGAGTATGTAAAATGCATTTCATCATATCGATATATCGCCATGCTGTAAATTATGCTCGCTTTTTATTACCACAATGTGTGATTATTGAAAAAGTTCGGCAGATCTTTTCAAAAGATTCGATAAGGATTGTATTGTTATCGGTTCCTAGAGTACTAGAACAAAAGATATATGACTATTATTACAGCTAAAGAAAGACTTAGAAAAGCTTTAGAGAGAAGTAATAAAAATAATTACATTGTTTTATAATATATAGGGTGGCCCGCTTAACTCTGACACCTTTAATTGCTTTCTTATCTTTCATAGTAAAAAAAAAAAAAAAAAAAAAAAAAAAAATGTTTCGAGAGAATATTATTGTATTTTACGTGAAAGATTAGGCGGTAATTATTAGAACTGCCATTTTGGATTTTGATAATCTTTTAATACGTTGTCGAGGGCATGATTCTAAACAACTTCGTTCTGTACATGTTGCTACTGCTCCGCTTAATTTCCATGATATTTATAAGGGACTGTCAGTATAATTATAATGAATTTTACCTATAATTGTGCGTTCGTGACAGCGTATGCGTTATTATTGGCTGACTATTATTATTATCTTATTTGTAATTTCATAGGAAAATTTAGTTTTGATTTAAATCACAACAATACTGAATCGATAACATCGCACGCGACACGAAAATGGTAATGGGAAGTCAAATGATACTCAAAGTGTAGGACATGAAATAGTATTGAATACCTCCTCCTGTCACACCTATTCCGTAAATTTCTGTAGATTGTCGGTAGTGCTAAGAACGTGATAAGCTCAAGGAATTCCAGTTATTAGCTGGCAGATGTTGACTTCAGGAACAAATTCACGTGAGTCATTGATATCATTGTTAGAGACACTTATATCCATACATATATACCAGTGACTAGTGGCTGGAGCCTTCCTTGACCTTTTGAGTTTACATAGATGTACCTATTATAAAGATAGAGAAGTGGATGAACAAAGGCAATATAGGAATGGAAAGGTGATATAGGAATAGAAAGAGAATGCTGCTAACAGGCCTCCTTTGTCCTTGTCTAATAACACATGCGCATTCGTGCGCATAACTGAAAATCGTTATTTATTTTGTGTTCATATCTCTGTGGTATTTGTATCTACTTCATAAGTCGTACGGGCTACATGGTTAAATAATTTTCAGCATGACTAAGAAATGCATAATATGTAAAACAGAAGCGACTCCAATTTCCAAAGCTAGACGTAGTTTCCACATGTAAGTGTATTTATGATTTCTTGCCACAAAATTGAATAAAGTAATACTTATTATAAATGTACATAGGTTTCCTAAAAATGAATTAATAAGAAAGAAATGGATGGATGCAATTAATTTAGTGGAAACTCCGAACTTCAAAACTGCATATATATGCAGCGACCATTTTGATGACAAATCGTTCCATGATTCTGATGAATTAAGAAGTAGGAAACGACTACGTCCAGAAGCGGTTCCTCAAGGGATAAGTTTTAAAAAATCCGGTAATTATTCAGGGAATGGTATATCTCGCAGATTTCACCCCCAATCTAAACTTCATTGAAGCTTTTCGCGAATATTTTGGAAACTAAGACTGAGCAGCGATTATACATAAATATAGGAAAATGTTACTTGGAATATTAAACATGACAACATATCTGAAGATCATTGAAATCAGTGAAATGTACCATTTTCGAAATAATTACCTAAAGTCCGCCTCTTTTAACAGTGGCGAATCTTGCAAAAGAGCATTAACCAATATTATTAATTCTGCAAATATAGATGATACATCAAAAGAAAAAGATCTAGAGCCAGAAAAGCTGTTTGAAAAACCCATTGATAATGACTGTTCTAAATCTGAGATGGCGATTGATCCTTCTAATACATGTATTAAACCCATAAATGAACAAGATTGTTTAACTGAAGACGAAAGTAATAGTAGTATGAATAATGTTCCAGACAGTAGTAATGGAAGGTAGATTATTCACTTTGTAATAATTGTTCAGATATTCATGATTGGACTGGTCTAAAGAGCGTTGTAGAAACTAATTTCGATCTTGTTGATATCACGAATTGTATGTGATTCTCTGTAAGAGTATAGAATTTTTAAATTGTTCTTTCCGATGTAATTTTAGGAAGCGTTCATTCGTCAAAAAAATACCACCTAAAAGAATTCGTTTTATGAATGGCTTTAAGACAGAACATATAACTCGAGAAGACTTTGTTTCTGATGAAGCTTGGGATCGCTTCCTCAGATTAATAACCTATGAAAGAAATAGAATGGCGGCTGCTCATAATAGGAATTCACGTAAAGAAAAGAAAATAAAAAATTTTAAACTTTTAATAAAAGATTTGGAAAACAGTGAGGAAGTTGATGCTTCTCAATACGTGAAGGTCTATTTAAAATAACTATTTTATATTTCTATTTTATTATTTTATTTCGTTATTACATAGCTCTTCCGTCTTGGTTTGGACGGACTGCAGATTCTACGATACTGCATATTTTAAGTCTTTAATTCTCTCTTGTATTCTTATATGATTTTATATTATCATATATTTATTAACTTTGACTATAATCGTCTTTGTGAATAAAACATGAACGAAATTTGATCATCTTTTACATTTATTTTAACAGCATCTACCACCACATGCCCAAGAATTGTTAACACTTTGACGGTCACGTTGGTCATTGGTGCATCTAACGGTGCACTGTGTTAAAACACTGTGGCATTCCTGAGCGAAACATGTGATTTCGGCGTGGCTGTCAAAGTGTTAACACGCATGGAAGAACACAAATTTACAACTCCTTTTCCTGTTAACCTTAGAAACTTTACTAGAATTCTTCGCTTTCATTCACTGATCACATATAAATTTGTTACATGCAGCTTTTGCAATTTCTTACCTTGTATTGAAACATTAAATATTTGCGTCTGTGCAGAAGGATATAAACCAAGGATTTGTAAAGAATTTATTAATAACATATCCGGCATTGTTAGGCAAGAATTAATGAAGATAAAAAATTGTTTTCAATGTAACTTTTGATGAGACGAGCATTAAACTCAAAACTTTGATAGCATTGATGAATTTCTTCCGTTATTTGCATCCGTTTAATAATTAGAAAAATGACTGAGAACAAAAATTTGAATTACTATTAATTTTATAAATTTATTAAATTGTTCTTTAATTAATAATTTAATTAAATAAAGAGGAGGATCTGTCATCATACTTTGGCGAATACCTTTTCAAGAGAAGATACAACCGTCTTGAAAGGATCAAGGCACTTCTCGACGTTGTTGTCAAATTTCGAAGTCATTTACGTAAAAACACCAACGACACCGGCCCTAGACGTCGTAATGTAATAATAAACGCACGCACGCACGTACGCACGCACGCACGTACGCACGCACGAACGAGTCTTTTACTATTAAATATATTTACTAGTGGATGACTGCATATGCGAGGCTGTAAGAAATGTTTGTTATAAGTAATAACTCAATTAAAAATAAATATTATTATTTTCAGCCAGCTGCCGGTGTCGCATACGCACGATAATAACAATTATTCTATTTCGTAAAATAATATCAATTATTCATTTGCTTGTTATTTTATGTAAGTGTCGCCGGCTACCTCGCGACTGTCCGATTGAAAAAATTAATTACCAAAAACCAACAAAACCAACTGATTTTCAATTGAGTTATAATAGACATTTCTTAGAATATCACGCGTGTAGTTGTACACGGGGCTTTAAACTTGCCCAACTATCGTTTATACATATGTATACATACTATAAACAAAAGATAAAAGTTAGATTTAGGTTTGTGCTCGTACGCGTCATATACGACTGTTTACCTCCACCTCTACATCTGCCTCTACTGACTTGATGACATAACTAGTAAATATTAAATATTAAAAATACTAAAACCAGCAAATAATAAACTAAATTTATTTGTTTCATAATACTACTATATTTTATATTCTTATGTTTTATAAACCCCAGGGTTATTTATAGTTATGTCTAAACTATTCTGATGAACGCTTTAAACATACGAAGCACTATTAGGATAAGTTAAAGCAAATTAATAGTATACAAAGTACTGTTACAAAACATGAGAAACTTCGATATCATCAAATACGAGATCGTCAAGCATTTCTTCAAGAGTAATTTGTGGACAATTGGGATCAGATAACTCATTAGTATCAACTGGAATTAATTTCCTAGAATCTTTGTAAATATTTATGTGTTGCCTCATTTCTGGATCTTCTTCAAGATCTTCCAAAAACTCATAGTAGTCACTAAAATAGATTACAATTATAAATTTAATTTTTCAACATAATTTAAGAAGTAAAAGTAAACGGATATATATAATTTTACTTTATACTTAACTTTAAATATCTAAGGAGATAGTTATTTTTAAATAGAAAATTATATAACTTACTTATTATCTGTGACCATATTGTCTTTATCTTGTATCATATGTTTTAATTTCCAAGCTCTCATTCTACGACGTGCTGCTCTATCTTGTGTATAATTTTTTTTGGTTAAAATTACGTCTGGTACTACATCTTTATTCAACATTTCGAAATTCTCATCATTAATGTTACTCTCATTAAGAGCATACCTAAATATAAAATCATCTTTTAATTTTTGTCAATTATATTATTTATTATTTAGCACTTTATCTTTTTTTATCCTTTTCTTTTTACCCTAGGACAGTATCACCAGGTTTTAATATATGGCCAAGATGAGTGCGTGTATGAATTAAGTTCTCAGTTAGTCCCAAATCGCAACTTCTAACTACCCATACATCTGCTATTACATGCTAGAAACAAAGATATGACTGTAAGTAAAGATTTATAAATTTGTATCGATTGGAAGGGATATTACAAAGGAAATTTTAAAATTTTTAGAAGGACGTTTTAAAATTTTGTTTGTAATTTTACTAATAATATTCATAGTATACGTATATAATTTTACAACCATTTGGCTATTTTATATTATTTTAGTTTCGACCGAGAAGAATCCTTCCCTTGTAAACATTATATTTGAGAAAAAACATTATAATTAGATACATAATAGATACCTTATTTGAAATAGTTCCCTGTCCAGGAAAAAATTTTCTATCCTTGAATTTTATTTGCTCAACATCCATTACTGTGTATTCTATTAATTGCTTTGGGTCACAAATGCTGTTGAAAGTATGTCTCCAGTAAAGTGTGGCGCTTAATTCTGCGACTAAATAAATAAATGGTATTTTTTGTGAATTAAATTTTACGTTAGAAATCAGATAAATAAGTATCAAATTTTAGAGAACTACACGTACTTTGGCCAGTTGATACATCTATTAAATGTACAAAATTTGTAATTTTATATACTAGACAAATTGAATTTATCCCTCCGAGTTGATGGCTTAGTTTTCTTGGAAGACATACTATGCTATCTCTTGATATTGGAACTATTTCCACACTATAAGAGAAATTACAATTACATATTGTTCAAAACAATTAGAGGATCGTTATTATGAATAGGTTCTATTGCGTAAACCAAGTGAACAGAAACGGCGGAATCATGCAGGTGAATTGACATGTTATTCATATGATACTGTGGTAAAGATTAGTTCTTTACGCGATTAAAAGAAGATATGCAGACACAGGAACTGAAAAGCGGCGAAAAGCGATCTCCTATTAGATGCAAAAAATGGGCAGAAGATTAATTCTGGTATTTAAAAAATTGTAATGTATAAATAAAATTAAACTCTATCAACTACAAGCAATCTAATGGTTAATTATATAATAAGGAATAATGAAAGTATTAGTCATATCCAATATTTTTATATCAATTTACTAATGTAAACGATCTTTACCTGTATGTAACTTTATAATTGTAGATATTGCTGTGAATATCATGCGATATCAGTTTTTTAGAATGGTCATAGCGACAAGGTATAACGCTTGAAAGAAAATCAACCATTTTGCGCGCTGACGCTTCATTTGCATAAAAGAAATCTAGACCCTCTGTAAAAGTTCGCAATTAATTTAATAGATTATTATATTTAACAAGTAGAAACATTAAACTCTTTGATAATTTATCTAATAATATTTTTAAATAATTCAGATTTCTTACCATGAATAGGTTTTATGCCCAAAGTTTGTTCATGTGCTTTGTACTTCAAAATTAATTGCTCTAGATAATAAAACGTCTTTTTATTTGTTGCTCTTTGTCGTACTTGTACCTTTGTAAAGTGTAAGTTTGTAAAGTGTAAATGTAAACAGAGAAAATAATTTTTTTACTACAAGTGAAATTTACCTTCCTCTTATTATAAGTCTAATTAAAGTATATTAAGTAGGAACGATATAAGTGTGGTCGTAAATTATAACCTAAGAAGGTACACTCATTAACATCATACCTAGGGCAGCAGCTGCCTTTTAGAGGCAATTTAAATTTCGAATTGTAAAAGTTATTTGCATAATATATTCTGCTCGTAATCGTCCATAGAAACTATATGGCATCAAGTATTTGCCATTCTTTACGTAATAAGAATTACTATACTGATAAAAATTAGCCTGTTAGTTACTACGGGCCAGAACACACGTTTTTGAAATAGCTAAATCAATATTGCAACGCCTTTGAAAGTACTTGTTTACCTGAAATTACCTGTTTTGACACTCAAAAGCTTCTTCCCAGTTTTACGACCACTCTATATACCTTTCACACAATAGTACAAATCTTACCAATGCACGCCAATAATCTTTAGCTTCTGTTCGATGACAATCATTACACATTTGATGATTCACTGTATATTCAACTATAAATACTTGTTGCAAGACTGTTCCACCCATAACTTCAGCTTGCACTGTTAGTTTTACCTAATGATACAGTGTAATAATAAAATGATTTTTTCACAATAAAACTATTATATAATAAATACCTTCAATCTCATAGAATGTGGCTCTGTCCACACAAATCCAGCATCAATTAATTTCACTCGATTCAGACCTTTCAGCTTTTTTAAACATAATGTTAGTAACTCTCTGGATTCTAATGCCGCATGAATCCATTCCGCTGGTGGCTGTAGATACCTAAAACAATTAAACTTTCCTTATCTTGTAAGTTTCAGAAAGATAATTGAACAAATATATAAAAAGGTTTAATAAACAGAATGTTCACAACAGCAATGTTATTACTGCAGTACTTTATAGTAATATAGGCTATAAATGTGAATATATACAATATAGGAATAATTATAATATATTTTTAAAAGCTCAACTTCAATTTTCATTTTCCTTTAGATCGCTGAATAATTTTATTGAGAAAATAAAGATGAAACAATATTTTAAATAAGAAAGATTTTATCATTTCCTTTATATTTATTTTTCCTACCGTCTTATTTAGAAATTAAGAAATAGGAAAATAAATTGTATTATATCACCTCTCGCAGCCTTTACAAAAATAAATTGTTGCTTGCTTTGGAATATTCTCAGTGACATCTACTTGAGTTCGTAAACATGCCACACACATATTCGCCGGATTTGGTTCAATACCGATACCACAGACGCAACATAATCTAAAAATGTAATTATTCATAATTTTAATCACATATGGCAGCATTCCAGATAATTTGTTGAGGTTATGTTTTTCTATTTACTAGAAATAAAACAAGTACTTAATAGTTATATCATTTTAAAAACATTTTATTCTGTTCTTCTTTAAAAATTTATAAATACAATAAAAACAAATTATGAAATCTATCTATTTCTTATAATATCTAATTTAAGATTATATTTACTTACATCATTGATTCTTGTCGAACAGGTTCATTTAATATTTCCATTATCTCTATTTATTTTTACGGAATTTCGTAAATAATTTTGTTGAATTCAATAGAATTAAACGATTCAGGAATTACAAATGTGCTCAGAAATACATGTAATACATAACCGTAAACATGTACTACTGGTACTACTGAATCATAAGCACGTGTGAATTGATGCCGACTTCAGGATTAAAACATAATATACATGTGTGTGTATTATGTTATAAGAGATTTTTAATCATCCTTCCCTTTTTTTACGCGTGTCACAAATTGAAATAGATATCTATTTATTCATCGTTACTTTTTTTTTCCGATGCTTTTAAATTGATATGAAATTATGGGAAACAAACAAATAATACTTAGTTAACAATAATATTAAATCTTCTGATAAATTATGTTTATATATCATTTGAATTTATAAATTTTAAATATAAATAATTTTTGAAAATAATTAATATTTTTTAAAATAATTTATAATGCGTAATTTCATAAAAAATTTTAATAAGTTTTAAGATTGATTTTGTAGATGAATAAGTAAGATAAATTAAATTAATAAAATGTTTCATTCGAATTTTTATTGGTATATTTAAATTTATATGTTTTTGCTAATAAACTTTCATTTTAATTTACTTTTGCGGCGACAATGCGACGTAAACTCGAATCGAAATAAAACAAATAATTTAAACGAGCCATCATGAAAGGGCATCCTATCTAGTTTCCCAACGTTTGTGACATATTTGAAAAGTAGCTACTTTCACTTACTATTATATTATTATAGTGTATACGATCGAAAGGTAAATGTTGGAGGTGAAAATATGTTTATTTGATATTAATCTCTTTCTGCTCTGTTTGTTGCTTCATTGTTGATATATTTTTATTACATATATGTTTATAGGTATACTAGTATGAAAATGAATAATCAATTTTGTTATCATTTTTACACCTTCAAATAACCAGTTTACAATTTTGATGCAATATATTGGAATTAATTAATGTGAAATAATTAATAAATATTAATAATAATACTACAAACATATAGTATCATAATGTACGTATATTATATATTATATATTATATATTCAAGTATTATATTATTGGTATTCAAGTTAATATTTATAGATATCTACATCCTAATTATGTTAATTTGAATTTTGGATTTCTTAATTATAGTAGAATATAAAATGACTCCAGTACCACTAGAGGGTCATCAAACGCCTGTAACTAACAACATCCCACAGGAAGGAAATCGTGGTGGTTCTATTTCTCTTGGCATGCTTATTGATTTTATCATACAACGTACTTACCATGAACTCACAGTTTTAGCCGAATTGTAAGAATATTTACATATATTTTTACATTGCATAAAGTAGAGATTCAGTGTATATGAAAATCAATATAGTTCAAACATAATTCAATGTAAATTAATGGAAGTAATATACATTATATATATGTTATATATAGTACATGAATATTTAACAATAAGAGTTAAATAAGTATAGTTAGTTAAATAGGCAATCGTTTAGCTAGTAGTTAAATAGTCTGATGAAAGAAGCGTATAAATATATGTATCAGAAGCATATACGGTTGAGAGTGCAGGGCAAGTAAGAGTAACAATTACAAACCAAGTCTCTTTTCATGGCTGGGAGGCTGAAAAATGAACTATTCTTCTTCTTCTTATTATTATTATTATTGTTGTTGTTGTTGTTATATATAAATATTTTTTTTAACCAAAATGTAATATGTCTTTACAGATTACCTCGGAAAACTGATATGGAACGTAAAATAGAAATTTATAACTTTTCAGCTAGAACTAGACAGCTATATGTACGATTATTAGCACTGGTTAAATGGGCTAACAGTGCTTCTAAAGTTGATAAATCTGCGGTATATTAAAAATCAATATTTTGTTTATTCATTGCGATGTTTTAAGCCTTTGATGTAGTTAATTTATTGTTGTTGAATGATTATTGACTAAAAAGGAATTTTTTTAACAGCATATAATGGCCTTTTTGGATAAGCAGTCACTGCTTTTTGTTGATACAGCTGATATGCTTGCAAGAATGGCTCGTGAGACATTAGTACATGCAAGATTACCTAATTTCCATATTCCCGCTGCAGTGGAAGTTCTTACAACTGGAACATATAGTCGTCTACCAGCATGCATAAGAGTAATTTTAATTTACCAATACTTATAATTATACTCAGTGTACTTAGATTTAGTAATAGATTTAGATTAGTATAATTGTTTCAAATTTTACTTAAATAGGCACGTATTCTTTCAATAGGAAAGAATTGTCCCCCCAGATCCAATTACACCTGCAGAGAAAAGAACTACCCTGCAGAGATTAAATCAAGTTATTCAACATAGATTAGTTACTGGAAATCTGCTTCCACAAATGCGCAATTTAAAGATTGAGGCAGGAAGAGTAACATTTCTTGTGGAACAAGAATTTTCAGTATCACTTACAGTAATGGGAGATGGTCCAACAGTACCTTGGAGATTATTAGAATTGGAAATTTTAGTTTCAGACAGAGAAACAGGAGATGGAAAAGCTTTGGTACATCCATTGCAAACTCGTTACGTACATCAAGTATTATCTTTTTTAACAAATCATACTATTTACTTTATTTTTTTAATTACTCAATATTCAAGTGAATAATTTTAATTGCAAGGTGGTTCAGTCAAGATTGGCAGAGAGTTCAAATCCATTATCTGAAGTTTACCATATTTTGCACTATTTCTGTCAATCACTACAGCTAGAAGTACTTTACTCTCAAACATTACGATTAATACGAGATAGATTGGATGATCACATTCACGTGGATGAATATACACCAGGAAAATGTCTTTCTGTCTCTTATTGGAGAGAACTGACTAGTAAAGATCCTCGATCAGAGCTGGGATATAAATTAACAGTTCAGGTTGACCAACATGATCCTGCAAGGCCTCTTGCAATAGTACATGTTCCATCCTTAGGTAGCAAAGAAAGTGAAATAGCAGATAGAGCAATTAGGTCAGATCAATTATCAATGGAATGTTTGTTAGTGCATACAATATATGTACGTACCAGAAGTAGATTATTAGATTTGAAGCAAGAACTGCAAACAATGTTGAAAGATGTTGAATGTACTTTAGCCGGTTCACCTGCTATTCTTTCTGTTCCAATTTTGCAACCTTGTTTAAGAGCAGAACATTTATTAGTTACTGTTGACACACATACTGGAATGTTACAATGTCATGTGCCTCAATATGAAGTTCCTTTGATTCCTGAATTAACTGCTGCATTAAATGGTGATCATTCTCGTCTTCCAACGTTAATATCAGAACTAAGGTAATATTGTTTCAATTTTCGCTTCATTATATTTCTTTTCCCTTCTTTTTGTCTGCTTTTTAATATATTTTATTTCATTTCGCATTACAGATTTTGGATAACACAAAGACGATGTGAAAAAACACTTCAGCATCTCCCAGCAACATCTCATGAACGTTTGCCAGTACTTCTTCATCCTGATCATCCGATGTCAAAGATCAGTAGACATCGTATGTTTGTTCAACTTCATCGACATCCTACAGTAATCTTAATAGTGGCATTCAAGGAAAAGGAAACTTCACCATGTGAGATTGAATGCTCGTTTTACCTTGCTGTAGTAAAGCATAGTTCCATAGAAGACGATCCTCATGATGATAGCATTGAGACAGAAATTCCGAAAATGTATTTGAAAGTTCAAAGCTTAATTGAGTTTGATACTTTCGTCATAACCCATGGTCCTTTCACGAGTGTTGATAATGGTCAGTATTTTAATTTGTGATGCTCTAATATAGTAATATTATTAAATTTTCATTTAATAGAAGAACAAATAAACAGTTATATTTAATATATCACAGAAGCTTCTGAAACAAATAGCCTTAAACGAAGAAGTACAGGACCCAGTGGAAGATCTGATGCCAGTACTACATTACAGAATAGAAGATCCAAACAACCTGCATATTTTATCCCGGAGTTAGCACATGTGGTTGCACTTTGTGATGAAAGGATACCATTTGTAACATTAGCACAAGAATTAACTAGGAGAGATATAGCGCATCAAGGACTTCAAGTAGAAGCAAATGCTACTGCATTAGTTTTAAAACTGGTTCAGTTACCTGCCCCTTTTGCAGGTGTAAGTACTAGCTGTGCTTGGTACGCTCTTCTTAAAAGATTGCTCAGTGTTTCAATCAGAGTTCAAGGTAAAGGTATGGCTAAAACATGGATGGCTGAGTTTGTATTTTATGGTAGCCCTTTATCCAGCAGCCATCCAAAAGAACAAGGTAATATATTGTTCAATACTATAAAGAAATAACACATATATTATAATACATTTAAATAATCTAGACGTAACCTGTTTAATTTATATTAGGATTACGAAGACCAGTATATTTTCAATATGAGATGGGTACAGCAGATACGGTTTCGCGAACAGTAGACGCGTTACTCAATGATTGGGCTCAAATTGTATACCTTTATTCTATTGTACATGGTTTAGCAGAATATTTTAAAATGGGTACAGCTTGTAATTTTATTAGAAAATAATATTGAGTTGGAAGTTGTATGTAATTAAAACCATTAACTTTTGCGCTTTTTATGTTACAGAAAAATATAATCT
The DNA here is from genome assembly GCA_014825975.1 of Bombus haemorrhoidalis. Lineage (NCBI taxonomy): Eukaryota > Metazoa > Arthropoda > Insecta > Hymenoptera > Apidae > Bombus > Bombus haemorrhoidalis. The sequence continues at coordinate 103,895 of CM026177.1, forward strand.
GCGCAATATGGTTAGTATAAAATCATATAACTATAGTAAGTTAGTTCTTACTTATGGTCCTAACCGTGGAGCTACTGTTACTGTGCAATGGAGTACCAATGATAAAGCATTTAAATTGATTTTTGGAAAAAGTAAATATTACCTTTTATCTTATATCAATTATACACGATGTTCATTCTAGCGATCCATATATCTTTTATCTTTTTGTGATAATATAAGTACTATATGAAATGTATAAATAATTGTTAATGTATTAATTGTTATTAATCTGTATTAAGAGGCAATGGAACAGCGGACATTTTGAGAGCCGAATTAATTCAATGAATACCATAGTGTACCATTTTTATTCATAATAATATTAGATTTGTAACAAGGAAGTCAGAGTACTAGAACGTTTTTAGCGCATATAAGACATTTGGTATGGATTCTTAATTTATTAATATGTCTTAACCTTTATTAGTATAAACCTCTTTCAGTATATTCTGAACTTTTAACATATTTTATGTGCTCTGCTTTTTATCTTTCTATATTTAAGAATCTTTTATTTCATCCTTACATATCTGTAGATACATACACATAATTACCTATAATAGTACAAAAAACAGTGATACATCATGGTACACATTGAATAGTATTATTATCTTCCATGGCAACATAAGAAAAATTAGCTTTACCTAAGATATTGTGTCACTTTGAGTTCACTAAAATGATTACCATATAATGATGTATCATTACTATGAAACATAAGAAATACAGAAATTCTCAATGCTGTTGAACCATTGTCAGAGTTTCTTGTATTAGCGGTGTATGCTTAATATAGATAAATCGTCATTAATCATTTTTGTTATTACATGAACATCCTATATATTCGTTATTAATTTAATATATTTTTACTAATTTAAAGCTTTCATTAATGTATAGGTCCAACTAGCACTACTACTAATGCTCATTCAATTATGAAGGAACAACTTGAAGCTCATTTGAATACGCATAGAAATTTAGCCCAACTTATACACATTCTACATGAAACACTTCAACCTCTTACATCGATTAGTAAATTGCCTACGATTCCACAACTTTGTGTTTATAATTCGGTATGATTTTAATATTAGTACTATTTTCTTAAAATTTGTTTTATTTCATTTTTGTTTGTTAGATATTGTATATTTTGTTATTATTGTCCATAAGTTATATTGTACCTTTTATAGAGACCTCAAGTGCCAGTACAAACTTTCACTATCATGCCACAATGTGTAACTCTAGTCAGAATTGCGTATCAGGGCATGTATTGTTTAGAACTTCGTCTACGAGGAAGTGGTTTAGTGAGTTTACGAGATGGAGCATACAGCCGTTTTGATAGAAGTTACGTTGTAGATGAGTTCACTCCTACACAAGGTCTTAAGGTAATAGTATTAGATTTAATATTAATCATTTATGATAAAATATTAATAATATTAGAATATGTATTAGAATAATATTAGAACTATATTTGATGTCTCGCTCCAAAGAAGTTATCCTTTATAAAATTTACTTTACACCTTAAAGTACAGAATACTTTATGTAATTTATTTTTCTATTAATTATTTATCTTTGCTAATTGTATAGGCCTTCTTATCCAAATATGTGGATGAAAGTGCAGTTTCCCGCAGGAGATCTCAGTCAGAAGATGACAATCCTCCTTCTCCTGTAACAATGGATAGCGATGGCGGTAGTGGGAGTGGAAATGTAGGTTTTTTAAGCCATCATAGAAGTGGGCCCCAATCACCTGCACAACAAAGAGATGGATTAAGATTTCATCCACCTTTAACTCCACCTTCTGGTAGTAACCCTCATACTCCAGCTAGTCCGCATACTACTAATATATCGCAGGTAGCTTTCATATTCATTTCAATACTGTATAAATGGTACAAGATATTTTCTTTTTATTTTCAATTTCCTTCAGACAAGTCAACATCAAAGTTTTGGAAGTAGTCCAGCTACTTCCTTCAACTTGGCTTCACCACCATCACTACCACCAAATACTCCCAATATGCTACCACATCCTTCGCCAGGTTCTGGATTAGTCGCTAATAGTCCTTTAAACCCGATGCATGTTCCTAGTCCAGCTGGATTAATGCCAACATCTTCACCAGGACCATGTAGTAATGTTCAAGTGGGACATTCTCCAGCAGGATCCTTTATGCAAACTGGTAAGAAATAATTTTTAGTTGAGAAATACTACAATATGTATTGTTTTAAAATCATATCACTTAAACAGGTATTAGTATTATTAGTATTATTATTAGTATTTATTGCATCATCCATACATTATTCAATGTTTTCGGATATAATACATTGTATCACTTGAACTACATATATACAATTTTTCTCTTTATACTATTAAGATATAATTAATTAATAATTTCTGGATTCAACTAATTTGTCCACATTTGAACATTTGAATATGATGCACAAAAGTATATCTGAAAATATGATTTTATTCAAGTCAAACATAATTTAATTTTATCAACAATTTATTTAGCATTCTATCTTGTTTTCTTTTGCGTGTGTGTGTGTGTGTGTGTGTATTGTTATATATTAAGTATATTATTTTTTCCTTATCACTTTTAATAGTTTTTATTGTTAGAAACTTTTAGATTTTAAAATAACGTAATAAACAATCTTTCTCAATAAAACTTTGCTTTTTTCATACAATTAAAAATGACATTTGTTAACAATTTATATTTATTTTAAAAATGTAGTAATCCAGTAGTATGAATTATGTTTCTCTCATCTTTCTATTGTTTATAATTTTCATTTATATGTCATGCAAATTAATAGTTTAATAATTTCTTTTCATTTATATTATAGAAATAAGTAAATGTTTTGTAAAATGTTAAACATTAAACATTATATTAGCTACATATTACTAAACACAACGACAATATCACTAATTTCAATTAAATTGCATAGGTGTGTAACATTTTTGTAATAAATTCTATTAGAATTAGAAATATAATATAGTGAGATTTTATGGTTATTTACCTAGGACATATAGATGGAAGCCCATTTCCATCTTCACAGAGCATGACTTCTCCAGCAGCCTCTAATTGGCCAGGATCACCTAGTGTACCTAGACCATCTCCAGCACGTCCTACACAGAGTCCAGGACATGCAGCACTGCATAGTCCACAAGCTTCTGATCATAAAACTGGTACCCACATCTCAAGGGTACTTCCACAGCGTTCATGGGCAGGTGCTGTACCTACGCTTCTAACTCATGAAGCTTTGGAATTACTTTGTTGCCCTTCCTCACATCCCTCTGGACTTCCTGGTCCTGATCTTTCGCCGCTTGAAAGATTTTTAGGGTGCATTTATATGCGCAGACAATTTCAACGGTTCATACAAACTGATGACTGTGTAAGAGTATTTTTTAATAAGAATATTTTATCTAATTATGTATATTATATTTTAAAAGTACAATACAATTTATAAAAGTTATATATTAAATTATTTATAGTTAACTGCAGTAAATAGTACAGAGCCAGGAGTTGTACACTTTAAGGTAGAGAGTTTACAATGTCGAGTTGGTTTAAATCCACAACATTTGCAGTCTCTTCATATAAAGGTGCAGCCACTTCCAGAACATAAAGACCAATGGTCATTGGAAGAGTTACAAGTAATTGTCATAATTCAATTCATAATTCAAATTTTCTTTCCTTTTTTAATATCATTTTCGCTTATATCTTTAAAACTATTTTTATATATTCCCTCTTCTTTTGCAGATTATAGAAAAATTTTTTGATACAAGAGCAGCAGCACCACCATATAAACCAAATACACTTTCTGGCTTTGGTAGAATGTTAAACGTTCCATTCAATGTGTTAAAAGATTTTGTACAAATAATGAAATTGGAATTAGTACCTGGATTAGCACAGCAACAACAACTTAAGTGGAATGTACAATGGTGTTTACGGATTCCTCCTTCTGGAACTCCAATTGTACCAACTGGCATGGCTGCTGTACTAGTTTGCAGAAATAAAATCCTTTTCTTTGTACGTATACATACATAGACGTTTGTTAAAATACTATTATCATATTAAAATGACAATCTATATTAATTTGTTATAATAAAAGTTGTATTAACGTTTTATCCGTCTATGTTGCAGTTACAAATAACAAGGATTGGATTACCGTATCAAGGAGAAACACCGTCATTGGTTTTACCGTTAGTTTATGATGTTAGTACAAATTTGACACAATTAGCAGAAAAAAGGGATCCAAGTCCAGCTTCTGCAATGGCAGCTGCATCTTTACAGTTAAAAAGATTTGCTGAATATGGTGCAAATCAATCTGAGTGTTCTCTCTTTCCTGCAGTTAGAGATTTATTAGCTAATTTGACTCTTCCTTCGGAGCCTCCAGTTATGTCTCAGGTAAGTAGATAAATCTTTTAATTTTCATATTATTAAACCACGATTTAATCAATCCTTACTGTTCCGAATGAAATTCGCATATATTAAATCTATTATACATTACCTAACTGAAAAATTAGAAAATTAAAATTGACATGTAAAATTTACATTAAAATTGAATTATTATAATACTTGTTTATATTATACTATACCAATATATTAATTATTTACTTATTATAAAATAATTGATAATAATCTAATAGTAGAGATATTACTAATAATAATAATAATAATAATAATAATAATAATAATAATGATAACGATATCTTTTATTTAATAACTGTTTGTGTATTTGAAAAATAAAACATGCATAAACACTACTGCCTATAGGTAGTACCATCGCCAGCTGGTGGACAGGTAACACCAACGCAGCAGATTCAAAGTCCTGCAATGCAATTGCATTCTCCTATGGCTGGAAATCAAGGTCCGCCACAAGCACCATATGGAATTCAAGGTATGCCCCCAATGGGCATAATGGGCGGACCGCCTCAATAGGACATGCTTTACTCTCCTAACCCCCTAAGTTTACCGAGTCAGTCATCATGGATCAACTGAATCGTATTGTAATGTCCGTTTTAAGAATGTGCATAAGCCTTCGTTTTCGTTTGTCAATACAACGGACTACTATAGCGGGGAATTGTAGGAGAGTTGTTTCATCAAAGAAGCCTTCTTTTATAAAAATTCATGCTAAGAAAAAGGAAACTGTACGAAGGAACAGCATTAGCGTTGAACTTAAAGGTAGACGGACCAAATTTCATTTGAGAATTACTTATTAAATCAATGCGAAATTAGTTCCAATAAACTCTATCTATTTTTTAATAATCTTGCATCTTTACATAATTATGCATTGTTATCAATTATCAGAACACCAGTTATGAGAAAAATGGTATAGTAAACTCTTTTTATAGTACAAACTTTATTATATTGAGGGATATATTATGAAAATAATTAAACACTTCGTAATATTTTGTATTCTTTATAAGGAAAAATCAAATATCAAGTTCTTTTCATGTTTATCGTTAGACGATTACATCAAATTCTTAAATTTAGCAGGTTATAGGAAAAGCTGGCCACTAAAAACATTCTTTTTACTATAAAACAGTGACTGTGATACTAGTTCAAATATAGAATAAATGAACTTTACGATTAGATTATGAAATAATAATGTAAGATCATCTATGTAATAAATGATAGTTCTTATATGTAATTTAAATATAAATTATCTTAATATGTTTATAATTATACATTATCTTTATTATGTAGGCACCATTGATGATAATATTACCATAAACAGATATCTGGTGCCGTTAAAAATGTATAAATTTTAATAGTATCACAATGCTTCTAATCATAATAACGTTTTTAGTCGTATTTGTTTCATAGATGATAAAATTTTTAAGATCTTCTAACTGAATGAAATATTTATTTATGCCCATTTATGTTAAAAAGATCCAATAATTTATAATAATATATTATTTTTATTATGATTCTTGTAATACGAAATTTTGCTTCATGAACAAGTCTCTTGAAATATCTTTATAAAATAATTTATATTTGGAAACTAGAATTTCAATAGTTGCTTTCTATACGTACTTGGAATGTGTATAAATTATACTAATCCTCGGGAATAAAATAACTGACCACTTACTTAATCATATATATGCAGAATTGTATATTAATTAATATATATTAATAAGGAAATAATATATTACTATGAATTATTGGATTTATCTCTCATATTTGCAATTTTTTAACATCTTCATGAAATTTTACAACAATAATCGTAAGGTAATTTTTTTCTACAATTACACTGCTGTTTGTTTAATAGAACAATTCGTTTTTTTCTTTATTATTAATATTTTGGTGAACGATTGTAAGAAGAAATATGCTTCTCTATACAATTGAGAGGAGTTAAGAAAAAATTTTCAAGTTTAAAAAGAATACAAAATCTTTATCATGACTCTTGTACAGTATAAAACAATGTAAAATATACATTATAAAATATTACAAATTTTTATTATACATTTTAATTTCTCTTATAAACAGATCGATTATAATATGTATCATTTATACATATTGATGTACTATAGTAAATATAACTTAATAAAATAATGCAGTATAATATTCTGTGTTAATTATTTAAAAAAAAAATATATATACATATATATATTTTATATATATATATATTTCTTCCTCTCTCTCTCTCTCGCGCGCGCGCACGCACGCGCGCGCACACACACACACACACACACACACACAAAAAGTAGTTCAACGCAAGCATATGTAATTTTCCTGTAGTGTCTTGCTTTTAAACTCTTTATTTGTTTTTGTACTGGTTTGCTTTCAAAAATGGACAATACTTTTTCATTAATTAGATTAATTTTCTAATTATATAACTAGCTAAATCATCGAGCGTCCTGCTTGAAAAAACAAAACAATTGCATTTTTGTACTTATACATTTTATTGTAAAATTTTGAGATAAATTGATAAATTGAAAATTTTAAGATAAATTGAAAATTTTGTACTTATACATTTTAGTTGTTGTTAGCCCAATTAAAATTTATACAATTGAAATATTCATAGAAAATATTGCTCGATGAACATTTCCACTTTTATGAATATTTTTAGAAAAGTAATAAAATATGATTGAGTAGATGACGAACACGTATTCTGGCCTAGTTTCGAGTAGTAAGCTTAAGCCAATTTTCACTTCTATGAAGGAAGGAGCCAAGAAGAAGGTACGAAGAGCTCGCTGTTAATGCATGTGGTCAACAGCAACACCAACAAGTTAAAACTGCAAACGAAAATGTTTTGTGCGCGATATGAACTGACAAATGATTGCGTGAACTGCTCCAGTTCGTTATCATTAGATTATCCGGAAAAATCGTAACGATAAAATGAAATATATAGGTTTTAATAAACTATTGTGCTATGATATAAATATAGAAAAGTTTAGTTTAGGAATACGATGACTTTTAGTTAATTTGTAATTTTACTTATATACGAGCTTATAAATAATACAAATATATCATATGTAATGATATGATATTAATTATAGTTATTAAAAATATGATTATGCGTATATATAATTAAAAACTTTAATAACAGACGTATTGGAATATTAAATGTTCCCAGTTTATTCAACATTTGTAGTAATACTGGTAATTTTATTAATATAAGAAATTATTCTCTATTCTTTTCAGTTTGAATAAAATTCGTTGGCATAGATATACGGATAAAAGAGAAGAATTACATTAAGCTTATATTAGTTTGAAAACTAATTTGAGGCGAAACACTTAACTTTCGAAGCCTTGGAAGTATAAGTAGAATATTTTCATTGCTGTTAATTCAGCAAGCATTTTTCGACGATACGTCTCGATCGACAAGCTAAAAGAATGTATTTATTTGAATGTTTTAAAGAAAGCTTTCTAACTTCTTCAAATGGTTTCCAGCACTAAAGGAGAACAATCATTTTTCTTAAATGATTATCATATATCAGTTGTTTTGATCGGACGTAAAATATTCGTAAAACGAAATGTTCGTGTTATCAATCAGTGAGAAGTGCAAGCCTACCGTGTTGTGGACGCCAGTAACAGCATGCCAAGTGCAGAGCTAAAATAATAACCAGAATTTCGACAAATGCTAATCCAGCCGCAACGCCGATTACTATAGCCGCATTTTCTTCTATCGTCCTCATTATTGCTCCGTAACAACCCTACGATATTTATACAGTTTTTTATATATCTCGAATAGTCTTTATAATAAATTAATTATAAAATTATTGATCTAATCGAATTATTTTCCAACCTGTTTATAATAAGAATTATTGGAGGTAGGACTGATAGGGCAAGATGGATCCTTCAAAATATTGTTTTCCTTTATACAACATGCTTCAGGTAGAATTTTGTCCGTAGATGTCCAATTTGTGCTCTCTCGGAAGTCCAAATAATTGTCTACTCCACAGCAATGAAGCTAAACATATATATAACACGGTTAATGTATGTAAATCCGCTTGTTAAAATTTATTTGCGCTTAAGCATTTGTTTGTCTTAAAAATTTTCCTAACTAATCAAAGAAGCAAATTTTGAACAACCTGTGTCATTATGCCATCCCACGTCACCGTAATTGTCTCTGTTTTATCGATGTTACTGGCATAATATTTGATCGTAGACTTGAGAAAATCTCGTGTACTTTGCTCTGCCTGAAAGAATTGCGACGAACAGACTAATATCAATTTCTATCTAAGATTAGAATTTACGTTACCAGCAATACGATGAAAGAAATAAACTTACATCCCCTCTAAGTCCAAAAGCCAAACCTACTACAACAGATTCCAGGATCAAAACGAGGAGAATAAGAACACCGTACTATAATTAAAAACTTAATTGTATCGTGTGACACTAAAGTCTCTTTCTTTCGGCTGAAAAGTTACTTACGACACAGAGAAGACACCGAGATTCGAACATCGCTCCACAGTACCCCAAAAAGCTGATCAAAAAGGTCAACGCTCCCGCCAAAATCAAGATGTACGATATTATCCTGATGACGTCGGTGTCCGTTTTGTTCTACGAACAAAATAATTGAATTTAACTCTATGATTAACGTACTATCTATGATTATCGGTTAAAATTTTAAATAAAACTTTTAGTTTTAAATAAACCAATATACTAAAGCTATAGGAAAGCTTTTAGTCAGATGTGAAATATTTTTGAGTTTATTTGAAAATTTTAGATTTTCTGAAAAATCAAACGTTAGAGATACTTGGTTTTAACGAAAGGAAAGATGGAGAGCAAATTATACGACTTATCTAAGCATTGAAGCATATCATAATTTAGTTCCAATAATTTTATACATGTATAATAAATAATATATAATATACAATAATATTATGGTAATTCAAAGTAAAAAATATATTATGATGTAGTAATGCAAGCCTTGCTCTAAATATACAAGTTAGAAAAATTACGTTGAAAACACTGTGAAAGTAAAAACAAAGAGGAAACAAAGGGAGGAAAATTGCATTTATGCGAAGAAAGATTGTACTAGGTTTTAGGCCTACATTTAAGCCTACGGTAAATAATATATACATATATATGTAAATATAGTGTGTACATGTTACTTTTATAATTTCTTCTCTGTCCTACTACCTGTGGTTCCTTTGAACGACAATTAATTCGATTAACAAACACATATATTATAAATAAATATATACATCTAATCGGCGAACGATGGTCGGTATAAAATATTAATGTAATATCGAAAAACTATTGCTTTCGTTTTATTAACAATATTTACACACGCACGCACGCACGCACGCACATTATCATTCATTTAGAATAGCTGTCTACGTTAGGAGCGAACGATCTATAGTAAGTACGAGTGCGAGGAAACGAAAATGAAAACCTGTACACGATAAGAGATTACGAGTAGAAAGTGCCGGATGTATTCTTCTCGGTAGTTAACTAATTGGCAACGCTTTCGTGTCGCAATCAACGGAGCGTGAATCGGTAAAAAATATCCTTTTACTACAAATAATCTTACTACCGATTGTCTTCTCTTTTGATCGTTCGATTAAATAATTTCCCTATATTCTGGCAACACCACTTTAACGTCGTCGAATGAGATTTTTTTCGTTTCTTCTTTCGTTTCGTTGCTTCTTTTAAAAGGAAAATTTCTGTTTCGAGAGAATTGTTGTAAAACTTTACCAATATGTCCGACTGATCGAGTTTGCCGACGAGATCAGTGAAAGAATTGCTATCGACGAAGAGCCAAACTCCAACCGCCAACGCAGCCCCTCCGGCTACCTGTAGACAAAGCCGATGAAAATTTAATGAATTTTCTACCATGCCAGGATGTATAGCGAGATCGGAAAGAAGAATTAATCTAGAAGTACAGGATGTCATAAGAAATTGGGCCTGGCAAGCTGAGAAGCGAATTACATCGCTACGAATGCCCTATCGAATCCCTTCGAGAGAAACGGATGTCTCGCAGGTATCTCGAATATTCGGCTGAAATCGGCTAGCCGTGGTGGTTAAATTTAGACACAGAGAAGACAGTTAGTGGTTTGAATTAGCCGTTAACGAATATTTGAAGCAGATATTTGAAAGGAAAGAAACGACGAGGGAAGACTATGCGAAGTTGCGGTGACGCGAATTTGGAAATTCCAAGTACAGGTTGAGAGAGTGCAGGGAACTAGAGAGGACGATACGACGGTCGGTCGGTTGGTCGGTACAGAGGAAATAGTTAACGAGAAAGTGAAGGAAGAAGATATTAGGGGTTAGGCAAAGAGTTAAGCGATTATAGTTAGGTAAATAGTTAGTAACTGGATGGAGACTTAAATAGTTAGATAAGAATTAAATTATTAGATAAGAAATAGTTGGACGGATGAGTAGCAACTAGGTTAATAGTTAGGGTATCTACTGTCCGCCGTGTTAAATCAACAGGTCGTATCTACGACTTTCGCTTGAATCGAATGGTTGCTGCCAGGTAGCGGATATAAATAAGGGAGAAATTATATTTTTATTAGGAATCGAATCAACGATAAATATATGTAGGATAATGTGACAATAAGGAATGCGCGAATAATGTCGTACAGGAATACAATACTTACGAAGAAAACGAAGTTGAAGAAACATAGAAAATACTTGGCACACTGCGAAGCACAGCCCATTTTATTAGCCTCGTTCATTCACTGAGACGTATCTGTAACTGAAAAAAAAAAAAAAAAAAAAAAAAAAAAAAAAAAAAAAAAAAAAAAAAAAAAAAAAAAAAAAAAAAAAAAAAAAAAAAAAAAAGAAAAGAGTAAATATCGTTCGGTACTCTTGCGCATTGAATTAAGAATATCATAACGCGCGCTACTTGAACAGTAGTTCGTAAACGAACGTTAGCCGCGCTATCGGTAAACTGATTTTAACGTTGTGCGCGTATCGTAAAATATTTTTTCTAATTTTACGAAGCATCTAAGAAAGTAGAAGAAATTAAACGTCATACAGAACGTCTACAAGACGTTCTAGTTGCTCGATTAAGGCGACGTGTATTCGTCGTTGAAATCATCGTAGGCGGGAAACAAAGAGCTGCGAAAATTGGCCGAATTAGGACGAATTTCTGTTAATTAAGAATACGTCCTTTGCATTCATAGTCGAATACAGCATCTAACGAATGACGCGTTAATGCATCCGATTTTATTGAGACGGCCGTCTCGTATTTCGACAAAAGTAATCACGATGTTACCGCGTTTACGTATCGATTGCAGCGCGTGTAACGTAAAATATATACTATTGCGTACGCGTAATAGGTAGGTACAGTGGACAAAAGTATTGGCACGCGATTCCAAAAACGTCTGTAACTATTCTAAACCAGCACGTCGCTAATGACGTACATGCATGGACGTGCACGAAGGGTACCTGTAAGAAACCCGGCTATACAAAAATTACCCGGATACCGGAGGTATCTCACGAGACCGATCCGAATACGCGAGACGAGAGTTGAGAGTTTTATCAAACGTGGTATTGGCGAACGGGTGTCTGAAAGAAAAAGAAGAGAAAATTGGCAGAACGAGGAATGGCAGTGTGTTAGCTAGAAGCGAAACGTTTGGAACAATGGGATATAGTTGAAACTCTAACTGGAAATATAACAAAAAATAACAAAAAATAGTAATACTAGGCGCGGTACGGTAAAATCACAAACATCAGATACGATAAGAGGAGAGACATAAATATGTAGGAAGGGCAGAGCATTTACAGCATCTAGAATATCTCGAGCATCTAGAATATCTCGAGCATCTAGAATATCTCGAGCATCTAGAATATCTAGAACATCTAGAATATCTAGAGCATCTAGAGAGGAAAGGAAGTAGAGACAGTCAAATATCAATGGGGAAGGTAAAGGAGATAAGGCGTAGAAACGACGAGAATGGAAACCGGCACTCGTTGGGAGACGAGAAGAGAAAATGCGTTCCTCGTAAAATAGAAATAGGTACGTTAAAACGCTCGCCAGAGAATTACTATGGGATATAGCCTAGCGTATCGAGCGAGAAGGAAACAGTGAAAGGCAGGAGAGAAACGAGGCAGTGGTAAATCGTTTAAGATCCATAATAGAAAAGAAGCGTAGAGATACAGGGAATAATCCAAAGCAAACGTAAACGCAAACGCAAACGCAAACGCGAAGAAATAACTCGTCGCCCCGATGGCAACGAGGAATGAAACTATCGCAGCAGAAGGTAGAGGAAATCAGCTGAGCGGCTCACGAAATAATCAGGAAGCTATTAGGCCGAGTTACATCGCGGTCCCGCTGCGAATGTCCGCTTTAGCTCTCCTATCTTTGCGCTCCAGCTTGTAACGTAAAAGCATCTATCTTCTATTACCGACGATGCGTGACCGCCGATAATCTTATCTTGAAATGATCGATGAAAAATATCTTTCGATATTTTCTCAAACAAAAGTAAAAGATATTTTCCGATAGTTTCTTGTTAACTAAAATTCCAACCATGAGGCAGAATCGATCGTTTATCCGAGATATATTTCTAAAATTTATCGCGTTATCGATCGTACGTAATATGGAACGCGTCAATGACTCTGCTAACGACGACGACGACGACGACGACGACGACGACGACGACGACGACGACGACGACGACGACGACGACGACGACGACGGCAATTACGGAAGAAGCAATAATAACGAAAAGTGGGGGGTGCAACGTATTCGTCGTTTTCATCGGGATCATGAAGAATCGTCCGACCGACGCTGTTTTCACCAGTTTCAAGAAGAAACTTTTTCTGCATCGAATACGGTACCGTATCGGATGCAGAAAAGGATTCGGTGGCTGTGACAACGCCGATCCGATAAAATCGCTTCAACGCGGCGAATCTTCTTCGGTCGACCACGATCGACACGGCTAGTGTTGCGCGTATAATAATAATGGATAACGAAATGGAAAGACGAATATAGCGACGACAACGATGATATTCCTCGACGTTTCGAGTACATGTTCGAGCGTTGCAAGTAGGATTAAGACGTTAGCAGCCACAAAAGAAATGCAACTTTACCGAATTAAATCTGCTAGAAAAGTTGTGCGATTTAACGGTTAAAAGGATTTTGGCCGGATAAATCTTGAAAGAAAGAAGCGTGTTTCTCTTTTTCAGGAAGCAATTAATCATCAGCAATGTCCGTACTTGTATCTTATGAAAGAAAGATTGCTTTTATAATATTTTGGCTTGCGTTTCCTATTACGTAGATATCGTGTGCATTCTGTGTACAGGTTATAAGGCGTTTGCATGGTTAATAATATCGTGCTATTGAATCAGCTTATTACTATCAACTTAGTTTACCAACAACGTATTTACGCAACGTATACGAGTACGTATATCGCATAAGGAGAAACGATACGAAGATCGTTTGATCGTTCGTATATGAGGATTATATTCTTTTGGATAAACCGAAGAATTCAGAAAAATGTAAAATTCAGAAAAGCTAAGTAGACGTTATTTTAAATTACGCTTGTTCGCGGTAATTACGCACGTTCGTAAACGTATTCTCGTGCGTTATCTACTTCTCACGAAGCTCGTACAAAGAAGAGAATTTTGCATAATTAATCGTGTTAACGATGGTGCTCGTATGGTATTCGTATCGGAGTACTACAACCTGAATACTCCGTTATACTCCGTAAATTCATAAAAAATTACATCATCACGAGGAAACTCAAACTCTCGCGTTCCCTTTCAACTACTTGTACATCAGTATACGTAATAGCTTTGAAATCGTACACTTTCGTCGAGATAAACGATTATCTAGTTGAAACGATCTAGAGCAAACGTAGAACAACTTCGAGAAATGAAAACAACAAATACGAGATTTAAAGAACGGGGGCTAGCTTCGCACACAGGCGATCACAACGCTGCAATCTTCTATTAATTAACGGAGCAATGTTTCTTGCTCGTGTCCTCCGCTATCACACGTCCTTTCTATAATTTTCTATTACTTTTCTATTATTTTCGTACCAAGTTGATATTCTACGCGTTAATATCTTGCGTATAACGGCGTCAAAGTGGAAACGTGCCGTATCGAGCATCGTATCGAGCGTCGTATCGAAAGGGAAGTAAAGATGCTTCAAAAGTTAGAGGAAGGTGTGAAAGTATTTGAAAAATTGGAAAACTCTACAAACGTTGAAAGATTCGTAATTAACTAAGCCAAAAGTAGAAACACGTGCTTGAAAATTACTCGAGAGATAAGAAATTTGTAACGGAATTGAGAAATAAATATGTACGATCTGTCGTACAGCAATGGTAATAAATCAGCGACGAAGGTACGACACAGCTTATATATATATATATATATATAAAGAGTGACCCGGCTTGCATTATCCGAAAATTCCCTCGTCCGAAGAGTTACGTCTTCCCATTAATTCGGATAGTGGAGGTTACGTAGTACGGACAAACAAAGTACGCGAAACACGGTCATTTTTAATCGTAAATCCGCCAAGGATAAAGGCAAGAGTAACGAGAGTAAGTGAGTATCGAAGAAAAAGAAAAGCGACCCGTTGGTCGGGTATAATCGAGTCTGCTGACCTAATTTTCCACGTGTCATCGTCCTCCGAACGAGAATTTACCTCGCCGATTGCTTACTCGCAAAAAGGTTACACATCTTTTTTACGCCCGCTGCATTCTATCTATCTCTGTTCTACCTCTGTGTCTCTCCTACAGCCCCCTATAATCTCCGCATTTTCTATTTTAACAACGATATTGATATTTCGTAACGATATACGCTTTACAAATTTTTAAATCGTCTTCCGCGTGTAGCGATTAACAGGAAAAGTATATACCTACGCTGTACACCTATATGAGATAAGTATGCCTATGCTGTACAGCGTGGAGCGCAATTCAAAGTATAGCGCAAACGAGGTCACGAAGATTCTACTACAGCTCGGAATAAGAGAAAAATCAAGAATAACGAAATTTACGACGGAGGCTTCGTTTTTTAGACGATCAAGTTGGAGAATTCGTCAAGTATATGCGAATTTGGCCAATTCTCGGTTGACCAGAAATGGACGATTAACGGAAGGTTGTTCTACGTGCGAAAAATAAGCGAAAAATAAGCGAAAAATGAAATGAGCGAAAAATAAGCGAAAATGAGCGAAAAATAAGCGAAAATGAGCGAAAAATAAGCGAAAATGAGCGAAAATAAGAGAAAATAAGAGAAAATGAGCAAAAATAAGCGAAAATAAGAGAAAATAAGCGAAAATAAGAGAAAATCAGCGAAAATCAGCGAAAATCAGCGAAAATGAGCGAAAAATGAGCGAAAATCAGCGAAAATGAGCGAAAAATGAGCGAAAAATGAGCGAAAAATGGAACAAGTAAAGTAATTCTTTCTCTTTCCTTTACCAATTCCGATCAAGGATCAGATGGAAACGATCTTTTAGAGAGCCGGTAAGTAGGTAGAGCAACGTCTACGATCGATAACCTGGTGGGTTCTTTCTGATCGTTTGATCATCGTCAAACCGTGATTCGTGGCGGTAGTAAAAATTTTCGCGACTCTGTATTTAACAAGCTTAAATGCGATAACGCGTAGAAATGGGCGTGGTAGGTTTGTTTTGAATATTAAGCGTGCGAACGAGTAATGCAAATTTTTCAGCCAAACTCGAAGCTTATGTACAAAAAGTACAGCAAATTGTCCGATCGAATGCTTTCCGCCGTTGCTTTCTATGACTTTGAGGTACGGTGTATTTAAAAAAGGTCCAACAGGCAAGTCAATTTTGTATCCGATTCGCTAATCGGAAGCGAATACCGGAATAGCGATCGTAAGGAGCAACGTGTCTAGCGAATAAGCTGGCTGCTGTGAGACGTGCCAACCAAGACTCGTTATGACGTGTTTTGTCCGTAGAAGCCACGTGGCCTGACGTTGTCACGCGGTAATTTCACGGAACGTGCTCCTTCGTCGATGATGCCCCGACGACCGGATCTCGTCTAAAGACGGCGACACTTTATCGCGATGGGATTCGTCGCTTAGCCAACAAGTGGCTCGAAATTACAGAGAGCAACGACGAACGAATTCCTCGGTCCAACGGTTTGCGGTATGTTTTTTCCTTTCAAGTAAACTTTGAGTCGCGCTAAAAAATTTGCATCATTCGTTCTTTCGCTTAGTACAAACGATGCGAGCGTATTAGTTGTGTCGTATTAGATTCCCTTTGTACTATACGTAAAAACTGTAAACAGAATCGTTACGACCGTTACGTTAGATTTCTCGTATAAGCGCGTTCTAGGCTTGCATACGTGCGTGCATTATGCAACGAGGATAGGATATACATTTGCAGGCACGTTATTGCGTCATCGTCGAAAGTTGTCAAACTCGTTGAACCGCTAAAATTAAACAGATTAAATGCCGAACAAATAGCCATTAATACGACCAGTCGCGGCATATAACGTTTCACGAGAACGAAGACCACCACTTTCCGATTCAAATACTTGTTATTACCGCTTAAAGCGCGCTTTTGACTCTTGAAACAAATGGCAGCTGCGCCGATACAGAAATAAAAAAGAACAGCGTGTCGTTAATTTTCAATTTATTTGTGGGAAAATCGTACGACTTCGTGGAAATCGTGCATTTTGAGATTTGTCAAATTACGTTTTTAGTATTTTCAAATGTTCTATCTTCGCCTTTAGTTGCCTCGATCGAGCAAAGACCGTGTCGTAAATCTCGCCATCGCAGAAGCGAGATCGTTGCTTATCAAACGGGCAAGTAAAAAGCACGTTCTTCCTACTTTTACGCACGGACGTTGTCTCTGACCGAGAGACCGAGCCATTCGTGCACCTTCTGCGAAGGTAAGCGGAACGTAAGGTACGGATTGTTATCCAGACATAGAAGCGATTATAACTTTGAAATAAGGTCAAATTGGGCACGCGTTTACGCGAACTCTTTCCTTCTTTTCGTCTCCCCTATCCACTACCAACTATCTTCCCTAGCCACTACCCACTATCTCCACTGTCCACTGTCCACTGTCCTCGAGTGGATCCCACGTATTACGAAACACACCCTGTTATACTCTCTCTCTCTCTCTGCCTCCCTAAACTTGACTTTTGTCTCCCGTCGTCCGTGGATTTCTTAATTAGACAACATTATAGAACGAGAGGAAGGAAAAATTCTGTGCATCCTAGGTTCGTGGGAATTACGATATTTACGAAGAAGAGAAGCGATCGAGAATGACTTCGGTATAAATCGTTGCGGTTGCTAATAACTAATGGAACTTTTCGTAACGTTTTAAGCATCGGTTACGCGTGACGCGTGACATGTTCGAAACGTAACGTAATACGTTTGTAAATTATATAGAGACAATTATAATGTTGTCAGTACGAGGATAGATCGTAAGATATTAACGGAAGAAGAAACCGGATTGTTGATTGTTATAGTTTGTGGAAGACGTTCCAGGGGCATCCGAGGTCTCGGATGTTCAAGGCCTGTTGCGGCCAATTTTCTTAGCAAACGCAGCTAATATGCTTTTGCGCTGTAGCTGCCTTTTCTCGCAAAATTAGTTAGAAATCTACGTAATTCTTTTCTCTATATAAAAATGATGTAATGTGTTATACGATTATATATAAATAGGATATTGACGGAAACAAAATAATATTGTACGATAGAAAATGTAGAAAATACGAATATATAATAAGGTTATAAATATTTTTGCCTAATATGTATTCGGCTGTAGAAAAAGAATAATCCAAATTTTTAAGCAAAGTTCAAACTATTCGATATTTGCTTCCTATAACTTTGAGCTATCTATCGGACGAGCGACGAATTCCATCGACAAAAAGATGTGTCTTCGGACGAGATGCGGTGGTTGGGGCACCGACAAAGGAGGACGTTCTGTGAAATTACCGCGTGACAACGGCAGGCCACACACTGTTTTATCGTCGTAACGAGTCTCGCTTGGGATATGTTGCAGCAGCCAGCTTATTCGCTGCCCAGCTTATTCCTTTCGATCATTACCTGTTCCGATCGACGCCTCTCTCTCTCTCCCCTCTCCCCCCTCGCCCCTATCCGAGGGGCTAACTCACTTCCAATTCGGATCAGCACAAAGATAAAACAAGTTACTCTGATATATTGCGTCGTTTTCAATATCATTGAATCGTACGATTCGTTTAGTTTCGATTATCTAAATTTCACGTTTCGTGCTTTCTTCAATCGTTTAATTGTAAGAACACTAAAAACGAAATTTTGTTGTTTGTAATCTCAAAATATCATTTGTTTTTGACTATTGGTTCCTCGAATATTTGCACAGGCTAAATATTACAGGAAATAGAGTCGTATTACTTTCAAAATAGACAAACGATAATATAATTCCGTATAGTAAGGAAATTTCGATTATTTCGAAACGTTTTAGACATTTCGATTATATATCGTTTATAAATAAAAAGTTCGCATAAAGGCATAGAAAGGTTTTCCGTTTCCAAACAATTTTTTTCAAAAAATCGACTTTCACCACCTTCAAAATATGTAGTGTCCAATTATATACGTTCGAACGAGCTTGAGCACGTAACATGACGAGGGCATTGACATCGCGCAAAGTGCATGCTATGTGTTGTTATGGAAACACAATTCATCACAAGAGTAGCTTTTCTTCTTTTATTATTCATCCCTTATATATTAAAAGTAAACAAACAAATATGTTAAATCGCTCTAGTTTAATCACTGTGAAATAAGTCGTAGTAACAGTTCACGAGTGATACAACGGTAACGGATATAATTATCCCGGAAAGATATTATTCGAGACTTTCTTCCTTCAACTCGTCCACTTGATCCCGATGCGACAGAATTTCGATTTTTACGAAAATACGCTTTACTTTCATCTTCCCATTCTTATTTTAATAATACATAGGATCGGTAGAATATAATCGGCTTCTATATTTCTTATTACAAACAGATATTTCTCTACTTAATTATGTACTTTAATTTTTCTAATTCTTAGGTACCATTCCGGATTAATTCCTTTCGTCCAAGTAAACCAACAAATATACCGTTTTTATAACAGTATAATGAAATTCTCGTATAATGAAATTTACATGAGGTAGAGGGGGATAAATATCGTGAGAGTCTGGTTATCAAAAGACAAAAAGCAAAGTACCAAAGAGTAAGTGCAATAGTTGTAGAGAAGAAATTATAAGAGCGATATAAATGCGTTTAATTAGACAAGATAATATAAATGCAGAATGATTTTTCAATTTATGAGATCAACGTGAAGCCGGTATCGAAAAGAAGGCGTTCGAGTTTGCTCAATGTCGTTCAAAACCTACCATATCCAGACCAGTAGACCCGTAGATCGGTGAAAGAAATTAAAAACAAGCACACGTTTCATCTACAACCTTATATTCTGCCGCATTACCATCCATTTTACCAAAGTTTTTCAATGACAAATCAAGAAACGCGAGCATCAACCTCAAACGCAAATCTATCAAGCCTTGATGCAGAGAACGACAGTGAGTGAATGATGATAATCCGGGAAAATATATAAATTGACTCGTTCAAATTTTTCAGTGGACATTTCATATAGGTCGCAATTTTTTCATTCAATCTGATTTCTTTTTTGTTTCTCTCACAGTTCAGTTCATCCGTATGTTATCTTATAATAAAAATCCTTTTTCATTCAATCTTTGCTAGCGTCGTTATCTTTCTTTTTTTTTTTTTTTTACAACCAATTTGTACAAATCTCATTCATCTCGCTTTTAATGCTAATGGACTTACACTGACTGGCTTCTGGATTCACCATATGTTTTCTAAGGTAATAAAGCTTATGAAAAGACCTTATGAAATATACTATTTGACAAATCGATTCATATATCGATGATAGAACGATATTCTGCTTTCAGCATAGTAATCCGTAGTCTAAATAGATATTAAAATTTATCGTTTGATTTTAATTGTTATCGCGTTGAAGAAAGCCGTACGAAGTACGTCCGGGGAATCAAACTTTAAAGACGCGCAACTTTTGAACCAATAGATTGATGAACTTAACCGTTGCGTTTCGCCTTTGTTCGTCGAGCACTACCAAAATATATAAAAAAAAGAAAAAAAGAAAAAAAAGAGAAACGAATTAAAAGACGAATAATTCCCAGAAGAGAAGTTCACCCAAATTAAGAGATTACAAATTATGACTGAGACATTAAATAATGAAAGTAATTCAGCCATGTATTAATGTTGTTTGTTTAAAAGAAACACAAACGTAATAAGGAACTTGTTAGAAGAATAAGATTACGAAGAGATACTCTATACAAAATCTTTTCTCTTATCAAAAAGTAAATATAGAAACGGTATAAAAGGAGGCAAAGGAAAGAGAAGGGGAAGGTAGGACAAGGAAGACAAGGACAGAAAGAAAGGAGAGAATTTCCAAGAAGGGAAAGTCGTACACCTCGTTACAAAACCAATATAAGATAATCAATTCTGATTTCAAAATTCGATTACTAAATTATTTACGACGCATTAAACAAAAGAAATAAAGTAAACATTACGTTTCATGAATGCACGTATTTTTCCAGGAATGCCAATATTCTTATATCCACCCATTTCTAACAGAATTTGGTTAAACACGTAAAATAGTATGGGAAATAGGAGTAAAATTTCGTGAGAAAATTATAATGCTATAAGATACTAATACGAAAACTAACAGGCAGGCAGAACAATAAAAATAATAAGGGAAAGGTTATTTATGAAAACTGATATTAATAAAATTACATGTGTATATGTTTTAATCAATATAAAAATGTAATTGTGGTTAAAACCCAAGTTTATTCACATATATATTATACGTAGAGAATTAATAAAAAGAATCAATTATGAAATAAGATTTTATTATTAAAATCGTCTGTTGGTTATATTTCACTCTTTATTAAATTAGCTTGTTCTATCAATCAAATTTAAAGCGTTTTGTGAAAAAGGTCGCTAACGAAAACAACAACAAATCTTTAAATAAACGAAAACTTCAAATTTTGCAAGTAATGCAACAAAACAGATAACGTAATAAGAAGAAAAGAATCGATATATTTACAATTAATATACTTACATTTTTATAACATCAGATATTTTTGCTTATATTATTTTTAACGTATATTTAATCGCGTTTTGATTCTGAATTCTATTAAAAGATTCCGTAAAATTTATCAGACACGAAAGACTATCTCATTTTTAACATAATTCTCGCAGTCATGCATATTACACATGAACATTACGAGAAAACAAATGAAATGCTAAATACACACACATACAAAAAGAAAAAAAAACCACGTTTATAATAGCAACAAAAGTTAATATTAATAAATCGCTTTATAGACTAATATAAATTTTATGTAGAAAAAACACTTGAACTAAAGTTTCGCGTTTAGTGGGAATTTAAAAATGAAAAGTGATACTTAACGGAAGATAGGAAAAGAAAGAAGCAAAAGAACAGATGACTTACGTTTACGATACCGCGCCTAAAATCCTTCAGCAAAAGATTCCAGGAAATTAGAAGGTTAATGCAAATAATACACTTCACACCACGTCACTGTTCATCACCATTGTAAAGATAATAGAATCGAATTGTAATAATTTTACCGGCGTCATCCGTACTAACAGATTTCTCGAGACACTGACACGAGCAGAAAAAGAAACGTTGTCTCTCGATGCTGTTTGCCGCGCATCTACCACAGGTACCTGTCGCGGTAGTTCTTCTACCAATGGCGGCAACTTTGCTGTGATAGGAGCTCTCTTGACTAATCAGTGGCTAGCATCTCAAACATAAACAAATCATACCGTTGAAAGTTTTCGCGCCTTTACGCAAATATATACACAAGCGGTTCTTTATCTTTTGTTTATTACAGACCTGTTTTAAATAAGCGTTTTGTTGTCCCGCACCTTTAACACTTAACTCAAAATTTAAATGCTTAATGTGCTAAATATGTATATTTAAAACACCCATCAACTGTTCATCAAAGCAACTTTTTCTAATCAATTTAATTTTCAACTTTCAAATAACAAATGAGTCTACGTAAACAATTATTTAAATGAAATTAATTTATTAATCAATAAAGTATTAAAAATCCAATAAAGCTATTGCAGATATTTTATTATAACTATAACCATCACATACATATATTTATAATTTATTTTTACAAGATGATCTTTTTAATCATTTTCTATTTATACACATTTATAAATAATCCATGTTTTTTGTTAGAATTTTCCTGCTTATTTTTACATTATTCTATATATTTATAACTTATTAATATTGCGTAAGCATATAAATTATCTATATATAACGTGAAATTATATATGACATATTTATTCCTTAATAGTTTTCACAAATTATTATTATTTAGAATATTTTTCAGTTGTAAATTAAAAAAATAATATCACCCTAATCTATAAAAACCAAAAATAGTTATGAATGCTTGTAATCATTTAAAACACACTAAATATACAAATCTAAAATAAATTTATTTGAATTAGCCGATTTTATGAATTAGAGAACAAACATTGATTTATCTATTTTAAATTAACATCAGATATTATCAATAAATTGCCTTTATAAACTTTCCATCTAAGGGTTCATACATTTATTTTTAACTAAAAGTTTATAAATATATTTCGTTAGCACATCTGTGTTTAATTAATCTGAAAGAAACAAAACAAAATAATTAAACTGTGTTAAACAAAAGAATCTTGTATGAATTATCATACAATACATTACAAATTTTAATAATGTTTTTTTTTTTATATAACTAGTATTACATAAAAAAAATGAATTATTATCTACATTTTGCTATCTTCTCTTTTTTATTATTACATATTCTAAATAATTTTTTAACTAAATCTATTTATAGCAGAAAATAAAAATTTCGGCACGGGAATCTCAATATTTTCAATTATTAATTCTTGCGAAAACAATGTGTTGAAGAATTAGATTCTTAATAATGCGCAACAAAAGTAAAAATATTTGATATTTTTAAATATCTTAAATTTACTAACATTAATGAACAAATATATATATATATGTATGTATGTATGCATGTATTTGTGAAGAATATAGTTTAAAAATTTACTAAAAATTTGTTCAATCAATCAAGATGAATAATATCAATTTAAACAATATATTTCTGACTGAATAGAGACTCCACTATGATACAATGTTTACTAATTGCGGCACTGAGAAACAGTAAAACTATTTTTGAAACCTCTACTGAGTTCAATTTCGCATTTGTTTACTATGGAGTTATTTGCACAAGGAATTAATATTTCTTCATTTTCTATAGGTTTAAAACGTTTGGACGGTTGGTCTAAATCTTTCTCCAAATTGTCATCTTCTTGTACCAGAGACTTTTTAGCAAGTGGCTTGTTTAAAGACTTCACGATCAAAGAATCTTTACGAAATGTGACCTCCTTTAAATCGTAGATAAAATCCTTGTTTAGAGGCTTTATTTTGTTACGAATAGGACGCTGGGGTCTTAAATTGTCCTGCATATAGGCGCTTTCCTTTAAATTAGAATCCTTAAATTGTGCTCCTTCTCCTTTATTTTGTAATTTTGAACTAGAATGTTCAGTTTCTTTCACACCTGTTTGTTTTGTGGAATGAACTTCAGAAGATCCAAAGATAACTTCCATCACCATTTTTCTAAGATCTTGATCCACTCCCAAAGTATTTCCTTTAATACCATTATCCATAGTTTCTTGAGTTTTACCATTTTCATGAACCATTATTGAATTTTTATCAACTACTTTTGTCTCTGTTTCGTTCATCCCTTTCTCTCCCATTTTAACTTCTAATCCCATATTTCCTGCTGAAATGTTAACTTCTACAACTTCTGGAGCATCAATCTCCTGTTCTAAATTCTTTATATTCGACGTAATATCTTGACCACACAAATACTGGTCATCTGGAATCTGAGTTATCATTTCGTCTATAACAACACGATTGTTTTGAGCGTTGTGAACTTTATTGCAATGTGCTATACAATCACACTTAACGAAACACTTATAGTCACAAAGTCTACATTGATAACGATTCCATCCAATATGAATGGCAGCATGTCTTCTTAGATTATGCACAGAAGGGAATTTTCGTTTACATGGAAGGCACTGAAGCTTCTCGAAGTTTACTATTGAAGCTACTTTCTTTTCCATTGATAATACATGATCCATTTTTTCAGTTGCTGTGTCATGACCAATGTTCGCTTCTACAGATATGCCTTTCACAATATTTTCTAGGAATGATATAATATACTATTATACATACTTTTTGTTTTGCATATTACATTCTTTTTGCCAAAACAAAAATCAAAATAAAAAGATTTGTAAAATATATTTGTATAAACTATAATATCTTAAATCTTATAGATATAAAATATGAAATATTACTTTTACCTGCATTATTATTCAATCTTTTTGTACTTTCCTTATTTTTTCGTTTCTTGCTTCCAACATTACCTTTATGTTTGTTTATGCTAGTATACACAATTTCTAAAGGGTCAGAAACATCACTTGCAGAAGAAAGATTGTCTTTCACCAAGTTTTCTTGTGCTCCATTTGTGAGAATTCTTGCAACATTCCCATTAGATACATTTTGTGAAACTAATCCTTCGCTATTCAACATATCCCAGTCCGCTTTACTTAAACTGGCAACTGCTTCCACGCGAATAGATGTTTCATTGGTATTTCCATTTGAAACATCATTTGATGGAATTTTATTGATCTTTCTGTCTTTAGTTATACTTTCATATGCTGCAACACGCCTATTACAATATTGTAAGTGAGCCGATAACGCTGCTTTTCTATCAAATCTTTTTCCACATCCACCACATCTTTGTAACTCTGTATCCAATTCTAACTGATCTATCCATTCCTATTAAAATAATGTATTTTATATTAACATTACTTCAATAAAAACAAAGATATAACTACAATTATTAAAATACCTGTGTTTCATTAGCCCTTAGTGCACTATTCACTAAAGTTTTTTGAGCATCCTCCTTTTGTAAATCTTCAGCAATGGTAGTATCTTTAATAAACGCTTTCTCTTGAATTTGTGATCTGAGTTTCCTTACTTGTTCGTTAGATTTCCTATGAACTATATTTTGTATTTAAAAATTTCATTAAAAGAATTCTAACTTCTAAAAAATTAATTCTTGTAGAATTTTTAGTCCAACGTGATTTTATATTATTAATCCCTTCGCAACTGCCGATAAGATATTTCATTACCATGATATCGTTTGTCAACACCATAGACGAAATATCCCACCATGATGATATCGTTTACGCAACGTTATGAATGAGATATCTCACTCTGCAATAATATTTATGCAATGTTAAGGAGGAAATATCTTATGTTGGTATTTACAATTGAATGTTAATCATCAGACTCTCTCTAATATTCTGCATCTCTCTTCGTTTCTAACTGCAGTTACATTTACAGTTTCATTTATTTATAAGAATATAACGTATACTTTAATCGCCATTTTATCAACGTTTCATCCAAAGTTTTCCAATAAGACATTCAGCATTCTAATAAAGACACGCAAGGTATCTCATCCATGAAGTGATATATCTCATTTGCAGTTGTAAAAGAATTAAAATTACAATTATTTTCCTCAAGAAGTTATAAAATTAATTAATTACATAATCATTAATGAAAATTACTGGAATTAATAAAAATATTATTATAATACTTTTTACACACCTTTAAAGAGATGCCTATAAACACTCCATGTATTTGCAAATGTACTAGAACAACAAGGACATGGGTAACATAACCTGTGAGATGTATGTAATGTCCTTGTGTGAACTGTTAATGTTTTTTTCGTTGAAAATTTCGCATAACCTAAAAATTAAACAACAATGCAATTATAATTTAAGATGAATAGATATTATTATGCATATAATGGACAAGATAATAAAAACATACATATAGGACAAATAACTTCCTTATCACTTTCTTCATTATTACGAACTTGAGTTACTGTATCACCACTCAACTTTTGACTAAATTCTAAGACTTGGCCATTCAGATCTAACATTACAGTCCTGTCATTTATATTTTTTAGCTCTGTTACCTAAATATTATTTGGTTGAAACATTAATAAATTATTAATGTATCGGAACAAAATTTAAATAGCTCTAATTAATTTTATTTGTAACTATTTGCAAGTATTATAGTTATTTATAAATACCTGTGCTTTCATTAAATCTGTATGATTCTCAGTTGAAAGCACTGATTCAACAGTTTGATATACTGCCGATGAATTTGAATATACAGTCTCCAAACATAATCGTTGAGTGTTTGTTTGTAAGTTTTCTATTTGCTTTTTCTGTAGCGTATTAACAATAGCAGTGAGATCCTTCTTTTCCTTTTCTTTGCAAGCTTGACTTCTCAAAATTCGATCATTTCCACATCCTTCTTTAAATAGGTCCTGCGTTTTTTGTATGTCTAAATTATTCGTGGAAGTCTGTAACATATACAATCCATATATTACATATGCATATATATATATATATATGTATGTAATACATAACACATATAATATATTATATATAATACACATATTCATTTCTATTTCTAAGATGAATTGTGACATAAAATATAACAGATAAAAATATAACAGATTGAGAAAATTTACAAAATAAGTTGCAGTAAGTATTATGTAGAATGATCATTTTATATTATAATTTTCTTTATATATATGAAATAAAAAGATTTTCTTTAAGTAAAAATATTGTTACTACTTGAATATTTTTATAGATTAGATACTAATTAAAATTATCTAGTCTTAAGTAAATATATCCAAATTAAAACATTTAGCGGTATTTTAAACAACAATTAAATGAGATATTTCACCAATATTATCACGAAATATTGCAATTATATAAAAACAAAATTCCTTTTATTCTTAATATTAGGTTTATATCAATTTATTTATATTTTATAACTCGAAATTTAAAATGCATTATCTAATGTCCTATATATTTTTTAATTGAAAATATTACATAATTTTGAAGAAAGATAAGGTTCTGAATCACCTAAAAATCTTATTATCTACTTTTTGCCATATGACTCATTTTATCAAAGTTAGATTCCATCAAAATATTAGTTAAATAATCTTTAAATACGACATTTTCAAATATTAATTTTTAGCAATCTTGTCTTTATATAAAAATATAATAAAATACTATATCATATACTATATCATACATACTATATCATAATCGTTGGAGGAGTCCCTAACAAATGTAACATCAAATTTTTCTTTACAATAGACACGTTTATGAGAAATAAAATTGACCAAACTTCTAAAAAGGCTTCGGCATATGCGACATTCATATACTAAATCACATTCATATGCCAGAATAGATCTAACTTCATCACTGCCATTTTCTAAAATTTTGCTCACACGATATAAAGTCGAATCACTTATGTCTATAGGCGGATGTAGCTGTGATAAGTCTGGATTTATAGAGGTAATTCCTTTAGGAGAAAATTTAACTTTCCCAAATTTCCCATTTGATTTTTTAGCTTTTGTCTTCGATTTCATTTTGTACTGAGCGTTGTATATCCAATGTATTATCTTGTTAAAACTGCAATGAATAATACATTATTAAATTATATAAGCTCATAATATCAAATCTCTTACAAAAGTAAAATGTTCATGAAATTCATAAATCATACTATGACAACTAGTTATAAATCTAAGAAAATTAGATGTGTTAAAGAAGAAACAATATCAGAATAAATATAGTTGCAAAATTGAAGATGTTATTTACAAAATTACACAATTATTTATGAAAACTAAGGTTTAAAAAGAACATGTATTATTTTTCTTAACAACTAGAATACTTCAAAATTCAGTAAAGTTTTTAGATTTAAAAGTATATTGAGAAAAGCGTACAATAGAGATGTACCGTCTCTCCTGCATTTTACTGCGTAAAAATCGGTCTTTACTTTATAGATTTTGAATTTATAAATAAAATAGAATACCAAGAATCAAGGAAACGTATTAGAACTGTATTATCCCACAAAAAAATAACGTAATTTAACTCTTCTTAAACGAGGTGAATCCACGATTTCGATCAAGCTGCGGCCTCCATTTTTCCGAAACCTAGAAGTTCTTGATTCTACCACCGCTTTGATGAAACGGTACCAAGTAGCACTTTCAGTTCACGGATAAATATTTTTACTTGTTTTTCAACATTTCTTACACATGGAACATTACAAAGTAATCAATTATATAGTATAATTACGTACAATGATAGTTTGATAAATTTGTAAAATCAAAAATAAGTTATGAATATCATACTCTTTCATTTGTAAATTGCTCATAACAGGTTATGTCACAGGAATTTTTAGAATGCATCGAAATCTCAGAATGGGCTTATTCGTTATTCTACATATATGAGTTAAAATAATAATGATAATTATGACAGTAGCATTATTAGTAAATATTATAAACTAACTTAACAAATTCTATAGACATAATGACAGAAAAAGATTACATGATAATATATAATAATAAATAACACTAATGTAAATAATGAAAAAATTGACTTACTGTGATAATTTACATTGTACTACATTTTTTAAATGTATGAATGTTAGAATGTATTATTCTAATAATTTACAAACTTACTGTGAATATTATTACTGAATCTAATTTCTATAGACATTATTCACATTTTTTAAATTTATTATTATATCTAATATATATGTGTATATATATATATATATATATATATATATATATATATATGTATTTGTAGTATAATTGCTTCTATTACAACTTTATTTTATCTTTTACATTTGGTAGTAAATATGCTTACAATTGGTTTAATGAATACAAAAAAATATGAATGATTTCAATTCCAATTTCATTTCAATTTATATTTAAAGTTAAAGAAACTATCATTAAAATTAAACTAGCTGTTATTATAATTAATGTACCTATTAGTAAAACTGTTAATGACAAAAAATAATTAATCACACTGCTCCTACGAACTGATGTCTATATTCTTATAGAAACTATATATATAATGTAAAATTCAAAATTAAAATTACATGACCACTTAATAACAATGAGTTTTTTTATCTAATACTTTTAATCCTTTTCAAAATTACATTTTTGTTGACAGAGAAATAAATTCAATTAAGTATAACAAAGTTGTTTAGAAATGATCTTACAACCTTAAAACATGGAAAAAATGTTACTTTATAATTCTATTATTTTATTTTAAATCTTATGTATAGAATGCTCTATAATTGGTGGTGCAATTAGAGGAAAGGGTGATTCTATATGAAAAAATAGATCAAAAATATAGAATAACATTTTTTTCATACAAAGTTTCTATTGCATAGATAATGTATCACTAGCAAATACCGTTTTCATAATGTAATTATCAAATGTTCTTAATTTTCAGTTCATAAAATTTTTTCGAATTAGCCTTCATAGACATTAATTGAAACATTATTTTAGAAACCCTATATCCTTAAAGAAGACTTTCCATTATTTATAATAAACTGTTTCATATAAATACAAATTGGATATTTGTGTAAGCTACATAAACTCATAAAAGGTTTATTATACAGCCACGCATGCGCCATAATTTAGCATCGTTTTTCGTGAAATCGTTCGAAAGAATCTGTTCTTCATATTTTTGGGCTGTCATATGTAAACGTAATCGTATAGGAATGAATTGTAATTGATCGTAGTCGTTTTTCCGAATAGCACGAAATATGATGAATAAAAAAATGGTGTTAAATGATTGTCCGGAATCGGAAATAATTGGTTGTGGATTTAGTGCTTTTAAAGAAATCGACGAAGTGACTTTTTTAATTACTGAACTAAAAAAAGTGGATCTTTCTCCGAGCCTTATTGAAAAGAATCGAGACCGATTTAATTTTATCTTATCACAATATCAGGATCAAAGGCAACTGCTAGATCCTTATTTGGATGATATTCTACAGCCACTGATTGGTATTATCAGAAATGAAAATTCTACAGAAGTTATGCGGCATAATGCTTTTAAATATATTTTCATTGTTATGTCCGTTAAAACATACAAGAAGATTGTTACATACCTTCCACATGAGGTATGCAGATGCTTTAATCTTTTTAACTTCATTTTCTTTCCCTCTCTCGCTCTCTCCCTCTCTCTCTTTCTCTCTTTCTCTTTTTCGTTTTATATATCTTAATCTCCAAATATATAATTTAATCTGATACAGGTAGCAGATCTTTTTCCTGTTTTACGAATGCTAGAAAAACAAGATCCAAATGATGTGGAGACGTGGGAAACTCGTTATGTACTTTTAATTTGGCTTTCTATAATTTCAAAGATACCATTTCCACTCTCACGTTTAGAAGTTTCTGATACTAATTCTGAGCAAACAATAATAGTTAGAATATTGAAAATATGCAAATTATTTTGCGTATCAAAGGACGCTTGTGCAGTAGCTGCAGTTTTTCTAATTGCCAATTTCTTATCAAGATCAGATGTAAAAAAGTTATATTTGAAAGAAATGATAACATGGAGTTTACAAAGTGCAGAAATTGATCTTTTGAGACATGGTTCATTAGCAGTTATAGCGACTATATTAAAACACAATGCAAAAGAAGATGTTAAACCATATATTCAAATGATTTTAGATAAAGTTTTGGAATTTCATCTGAATGATGATCCTGCAGATCTTATTCGGAAGTTTGGAATTAAAATTGTACAAAGAATTGGATTGATGTTACTAGGAACAAAATTGGCTCCATGGAGATATCAAAGAAATAGTAGACCTATATGTCTAGATCCTAATATTAATACTAACTCTAACATTATGGAAAATATGGAGGATATTAAAAATGTTTCATCGAATCATGATGACCGGGACATTCCATTAGCAATAGAAGATATAATTGGACAACTTCTACAAGGTCTTAGAGATAAAGCAATTACAGTACGGTGGTCTGCTGCAAAAGGAATTGGTAGAATAACAGCAAGATTGTCAATGGATTTAGCAGATGAGGTTATAGGATTTGTGGTAAATCATACATGTGGTCCTGAATCGGATACTAGTTGGCATGGTGGTTGTCTGGCATTAGCAGAATTAGGAAGACGTGGTCTTCTTCTTCCTCATCGTCTAAACGATGTGATACCAGTTGTTCTAAAAGCCTTAGTATTTGATGAACCAAGAGCTTATGGCTCAATTGGATATTTAATCAGAGATGCTGCATGTTATATTTGCTGGTCATTTGCAAGAGTATACGATTCTGATATAATTCAACCATATGTAAAAGAAATTGCAGCCATGTTAGTAGTTGTTACTTGTTTTGATCGAGAAATTAATTGTAGAAGAGCTGCTTCTGCAGCATTCCAAGAAAATGTAGGAAGACAAGGAAATTTTCCACATGGAATAGAGATACTTACAATTGCTGATTATTTTGAAGTTGGAGTTAGAAATCATGCATACTTAAAAATTAGTGCACAAATTGCACAATATGAAGAGTATACAAGATCTTTGATTGATCATTTGGTTACAAAAAAAGTTATAC
The DNA here is from genome assembly GCA_014825975.1 of Bombus haemorrhoidalis. Lineage (NCBI taxonomy): Eukaryota > Metazoa > Arthropoda > Insecta > Hymenoptera > Apidae > Bombus > Bombus haemorrhoidalis. Next base: position 135,883 of record CM026177.1, read on the forward strand.
ATTGGGATACTGCAATTAGAAAACTTGCAGCCAAAGCCCTCTTCAATCTAACATCTATTGATCCTAATTATATTAAGCAAACAGTTTTATTAAATTTATTAAATATGATAAAGTATACTGATTTAAGTATTAGACATGGTACAGTATTAGCTATTGCAGAAATCTTGGAAGCATTGTATAATTGCTGTAATGAAAAAATTGAAGATATAATTGGACCATCAGCTGTGGAAAGTGTCGGAAACATAGTTAACATTTTTAGGAAAAGAGGACAATTCAAAGGTCTAGGAGGAGAATTAATGAAACAAGCATGTGCTGTGCTCATAAAAAAGTGCTCTATTGTTCATTTTCCAATTTCCATTGAAATTATTTGTAAGTTTGATATCTTATATTATAAATTTTCATACATAAAAATATATATATAATGTTATATAATATTCATAAAAATTTACAACAATTAACAAATTTATGCTGAAAATATAATTGAAGTTTGACTCGTAAAGTATTAACCACCTATAACAAAATTGTGAAATAAAATATTAATTCCTATTTGATAATGTTTTGTGATAGTGTATGAGAATATTTTTTATATTTTCATTACAATATATTATACAAGTTTAAGCACAGTGCAAATAAACAAATATTATTTTTGAAGGTGACTGGCAAAATCTTCTAGAGGAATGCTTGGGTTATGAAGCATCTGTAGTAAAGATAAAAGCTGCTGAAGCACATACAGAATTTTTCCAAAAATACTATGCAAACATGGATAATCAAGATCGCAATATTGTTATTAATCGTTACCTTGATAATTTACAATCAAGTAATCAACTTGTTCGAATAGGCTTTGCACAGGCTATAGGTAATGTGAAAACGTTCTTAGAAATTTTATTGTGGAAGGTGTCGTATGATATATTTTATAGTATACGTAAACTTAGGTCTATTATGTCAATTATGACCTTTAACATAATGTGGTATTTATTTTATTTATTAATTAATAATTATTCTTTTGTAGGATATTTCCCTTTATTTATAATTTGTGAAAGAGTAAAAGATATAATAGAAGCTCTCATTAAATGTACTGAAATATCAGAAAGTTCTTTAAAATGGGCAGAAAGTAGGAAAGAAGCTATTTATGCATTAATAATGGTTTGTCAAACTCTGGGAGTAAAAGAAGCAGGTTTGTTATTTCTTAAATTGGAGTTTAGAATAATTAATTAATTAATTCTTCACATATTGTTTAAATAATATTTTTATATTTTTTAGATAAATGGCGTATATATATTCACAACTTATATGATTGTTATTTATTAGCATTGAAAGAATATACTATAGATAGTCGTGGAGATATAGGAGCTTGGGTACGAGAAGCAGCAATGACTGGTTTATATGTAAAAACATTTTCAATATCCCATATTTACATATACATGTGTTTACTTAAATTAAAACTCTTTAAATAATTTCAGATGTTAACAAACTTAGTATCACAAGCAAAATTATTTTCTGTATTAAATGAAAACTTAATGGCAAATATAATTGGAGGAATTGCACAACAAGCTGTTGAAAGAATTGATGGAATTCGAGAGCAAGCGGGAATTGTTTTCAGTGCTCTTATTCATAATGATCCTCTTTTACCAAACATTCCATATCATGCCGAATTAAAAACTATTTTTCCTTATGATGAATGTAAAGAAAATATAGAATGGCGAATGGAATCTGCTACTTTTCCACGATTTATTAAAATGTTATCTTATCCTCCTTATACAATGAATCTTCTACGTGGAATTATATTTAGTGTTGGTGGTTTAAGTGAATCTTTGGTATGGAATTATAATGAAAATATAATGAATTATATATTATGTTTAATATTTGATCTTTTGTATAACATTTTCGATTTTTCATTTCAGGTTAAATATTCTAGTGTTTCCCTATTTTCTTATTTACAAGAATTAGATGAATTGGGTCTCAAAAGTTTATGCTATAAAATTTTAAATATTTTTGAGGAAAGCCACAAAAATGAAAGAATGATTACATCAATGCTAGCTTTCTTGGATCGCTTATTTAGTTCCGGTTGTATCCAAGTCGTTCTTGATGATTTTGAAAATGGAATTGCAGAACAAATTCTAATACTGCTTAAACAAGAAATAAAAAATACGAACAATACTAAGTTGTTAATTAGCAGTATAAATGTATTTTGTCAGCTCTTACAGGTAGTTAGTATATTCCAACGTTTAGTATTAAAAATAATAAAATGATCTTGAACTAATAACAAATTTTTACAGATACACGGACCAGTTGCAAAAAGAGCATTTTGTCAGTTAAGTATTTTTCTTTGTCATAAATATAAATGCATACGGAAAGTAGCTGCATTAAGAACATATGAAGCTTTAACTCTTTATGGGGAAGAAATGGATCTTCCAGAACAAGATTTAATGAAAATTTTGACTGAATTAAATGTCACTGACTGGGAACAATCAGTATCTGAACTTCGACCCATAAGAAATCATCTTTGTGATTTAATGAAAGTACCTGCTCCTATTTTGCAAAATAAGGCCATGAACTGAGCTTGCTTTTAAATTTTGTCACATCTCACTTAAATTGGTACATAGAATACTGAGTTAAAATACTTATAACATTATTTTCTTTATAACATTATTTTGTCATACAGGCTATTTGCCTAGAAAATAGAATATATGCCTAGATATCAAATTCGTTTCTAATAATACAGGATATGAACTTCATATTATATTATGAACTAACTTTATATTATATATATGAACAATATATTATAATATGAACTTTGACCCTAATTATTTTATTCATCGTAGCTTCTAGAATGATAGATAGAAACCATGAACAATATTATTACTATTTCATTCTGTATTTACACATAGAATCAGAAATTTTTGAACATCTACTATTGGAAGAACTAAAAGACATTTTTTAACAATTTCTTCTTATTTCATTACATCTCCCTGGCACTATTTGCCATTAAAACTTCTATTGCAACAATAAACATCATAATAACATCGTAATTTTAACCGTTTTTTAGTGAGTATTATCATAAATAGTAGATCGTAGCATAATACCCTATTGTTGCTTTGAATCTTTTTCATTTTTTTTTTTTTATATTTAATATTTTATTAAGGACATAATTTAGAAATGGTAACTATATAAGTAAATATATATTTACCCTTTAAATGATGTTTGAAAATCAAGAAATAAAGTATTTCCAATGGCTTTTTGGATATCATCTTTATTATAAAAATATAGTTCACATATTAAAAGTTCTGTAATAAAAATAAAAACAAAACATACACAAGTATGCAGCTAATATTACAGTCTGTTACTGAATATATAAAATAATAATTTTTCAATTTATTGAAAATAAATAAATTAACATTCATTTCTATCAAAAAGTTTCATTTTATCTGTTTCAAAATTTTCCTCATTAATTGTAAGGTTATTTTGCATATAGTAACTCAATATCTTTGCACCACATTTTTCTAAAGTCCATTGTTTTGTCCACCAATTAGAATGATCAGTTTTGTTTGTTAGTGGATTTTTTGGCAATGGACAGTTATAATGTTTCTTATTGACAATTTTTGTTTTCCTTGGTTGATATATGCTTTCACAAACAAAACATTCAAATTCTTCAACATAATTGCCAAATTCATTAGATAACCATTCCTTTTTTCTTTCTAATGCCTTTCTTAATCTTTCATTTTCTATTTCATAATTGTCAATTAATTTGTGGGATAAATATTTATTATATTCAATTTCATTATTGGAAAGATTATATAAAAACTTAGCTAAATTTACTGGATCTTTGAAATCAAGTATTGATATAGCAGACATATTATTTGGAAGCCAATCCTAAAAGAAAGATCAAAATTGTATTATATTATAGTCAATTTTGTTGAATATATTAATATATTTATATTAGACAGTTGGAGTTAAAGAATGCAATTATTTTAGTTAATTATTTGTTTACCCAGAACAAGAAATTTTGTTTCGAATAATTGACTACTTTTACAAAATTCTCATTACATTTATAGACAACTTTGTTAAATTATCAATATTAGACTTCAGGCAAATTTTTACAACCGTTTTAACTTATTTTATAATGAATAGTAATATCAATTTAATAAATCAAATAACATTATATTTACCCAATATTTATGTAGTTTTGAAACTGAAATTTGTATGTAAATTATATTAAATGAAATTAAACACTGATTAGTTTTTTAATATCAATACAATTAAATCAAGAAATTTATCTTCATACGAAAAAGATCAATTTAATCTATTAAGCAACAAAAATAATAGTTATATAATAAATTTTAATACTTTAAATGATGGTGATCCATAATATATAGGTATAGATCCAACAATAAGGGGCCTCCACAATTTTTCAGTGATATAGTCATCGCAGACAGCATTTTCAAAAGCTATTGTAAACTTGTAATTGGCAATAAAAGAAAGAAAATCTCCACTGTTCAATATTTCAAGGTAATTTTCCTTTAACCTAAATTATAGTTAAATTCTTTATAGAAACAATACAAATTGTAGAATTGACTTTATTTAAGTCTGCAAAAATATTTTACCTTTTTTCAAGTTGAGCATTATTTAAACATGCGCCATATGAATCTATACGTATATATTTCATTAATTCAGCTACATAAATATCTCTGTTACTTGCAGTATCACAATCAGATTGTATATAAAGTAATGGTGCCAAATTTTTTTTATACATCAACCTTGTTTTTTCTTTTGTAGATACAAAATATTTTCTATCTGTAAAATTGAAGTATTAATGTTACTATTAATTAAACAATTTGTGTTTATAACACCACACTGCGATGAAAACAGGTCCAGATTATTAATAATTTAAATATATATGTATATTGAATTCTTTATATTCACCTAATAATTCTGTAATTCCAGGTAGATCTGCAAGAGTTAGAGGTACATCACTAAATCTACTAAATGTTGAAGAGTATGTAAAAAGATTCAGAGTTTCCTGTTGAACTAATATTGGATTATTTCTTGGGGATTCTTCATGAAGCAAACCCCATGGAATTTCGTCGGATTTCCATTTTGGTAAATCATTAATTCGAAAATTACTACCATAGAAAAGAAAACTCTGAAAATTAAGAGCGATATATATTTCGAATAATAATGTTGAAAACAAGTACAATAACATTAAATTTAATAAATTATAAATCATTGATTTTGTAATAATAAATTAATTAATTTCTATGTAATACCAATACTAGTTTACAACTATTTGAAAAATACAAAATATTAATCGAATTTGTAATAATAGGACTTTGTCTTAATTTTAGAAAATAGCTGAAATTTCTTAAATTTTCAATATATCCGAAAATTTATCTTTAATACAAGTCATAAAAATGTATATACATATATGTATTATATACATTACTTTTATCTGTTTATGATATTGAAAGGACCGATTACTTATAAAATAACATTGATAATTTCCACAGTCCCGTAATTTTTCATCATTTCCAAAAGGTGTCCACCATAGAATTATGGGTACATCTAAAAAAGTATGATAAAAATATATGTACTAATATTTTCTTAATTCTTATACTTTTGGTTTATGTTTTATACTTTTTTAGAGATATTAAAAACTTGATGCATTTTATATACCTGGATGATGTAATCTGTTACCATTCTGAATTAAGTAAACCTGTTAATGATATTTATCTTAAAACTCAACATCAACCTCATTAGTGTCTTATTTTATCAATAATTTAAATAATAGTATTTAGTATTAAAATAATTTAATGTGTAATTATTGATATTACAGGGCAGAAAAAGATTGGTTATTAATTTATTATTATCAATTATTTTGCATAAAACATTTCATTATTAATATTTCTTACATAATTATATAATTTTATTTTATGACATTTAACCATTTGAGGGATGCTGGCATATGTGTTTTTTTTTTCACATGTGTTAACATATTTCCTAATATTATCTATTTCATTTAATATTTATAAGCATATTTTAAAGAAATGTAATTAAAAAATAAGAACTAATCGCCTTTCACTGCCTGCAATGAATTCATCCTTGAAGAGATTTAAAAATTAAATTAAATATTAATAATATTTATTAATTTTTCTTTTATTTTTGTACAACAGAATTGACAATTTATTATCATAACATGATAAATTAATTGATATTAAAGCTAAATGTTTTATTATTTATATTAATAAATGTCAATGTATTCAAATAATGATGTACTATCTTAAACTATTTTTGGAAATAAAATTGTTTTAGCGTAATGTGTACTCATATGCGTATATTAAAATACTGTGATATTTTATGCTATAACATACATTATATACACGTGTATACATTATGTATATGTATGTGTTGTTAATAATATATGTTAACATAATATAATACATATTATTAGTAAATATATAGATACCTGGTAAACTATTATACTCAAAGTTAAGGTGGTGATTGTTGCAAATATAAAATACATTTTCTGATAAAAATACATTTTATAATTATTCAATTTTAATATTCAATGATTACTTTTGCTGTATTTCTGTTCTGTTGTTGATTTGGTATTTTTAAATATATTAAATATATTTTAATCTTAGTCAGATAGCAAAATGTTTAATATTGTTATTTATATAAGGATTGTCATGTTTTTACAAGGAAGTAGTTATGACAAATTATACTTCAGTTTTTGTCCTTGGTCATTTTAATGCTTGTATATCAAAATTTAATTGCTTCTAATCTCTATCTTGTATTAAATTTTATATTATATCATAGCTATCGAAATTTAATAATGGAATATTATTTCGTCAAAACAATATTTTTCCAATAGTATTTTAAAGGTTTAAAGTTTAAAAGATATAAAAAACCTCGTATTACACTCCATCAACTAAAACAATTTGAGGTTAAGTTACAGATAAGAAATATAAATGATACAAAAAGGACATTATTACAAGAAATGGATAAATTGCAATTGAAAGACGAGAATTGTCGTAATTAATAATCACTAGATATAATCATTTCTTAAAAAGTTTGTAACATGCAAAAAATGATAGAAGCCATTAACTAGTCAGTGGTGAAAAAAAATAAAGGAATTGTATATGGTGTACGAACTTTTTTACATGTATATATAATGTTCACGTGTAACCTAAACCTATAGTCATACATATGTTCGCGAACACACACAAAACTTTCTAAAGATTTGTAACAGCAAGTCGGTCATGGTTACGATCACGGTTGCGATCAGGATTACGATCACAGTCACGGTTACAGTCACGCTTCTGACTTCTCTTTGACGGTCAACGAACTCTCTCTTCTCCTTTTCTTTATTCATTCTTCCTTTCTCTCCATCAGTTACAGTTTTCCTAACGACGTTGCTAGATGCATCTAGGCCAGGCTATCGCAAGACAAATTCTGCTGCAACAAATGAACGACTTATGTATTTAAAACTACTAAATAACTTTATAATCTCCTTTTGATATTATCAAATCTCAGATCCTCATACAAGTTTATCACATGGGCCTACATAAATATATATAATTGTTTATAGTATATATAGCTACGAAAATAATATACATGTATTATACATTATATTATATATATTATATAATATACATATTATATATTATAATATATGTTACAAAGTTAAAATAACTATCGCAAATTAATTTCAAAATTAAAGTAATAAATAAGAAAAAGTATACTAATTGTAGCTAAACCAATCCACTGTGCCAAGGAAGCTTCTTGTAATGAATGTAAAGTCTGATATACAATAAAGTATTATTATCATATTATTATTATACATTATATATCCTAATACGTGAAAGTTATAATATTTATTGTAATTATAATTTGAGAAATATTGTTACCTGTATAAGTGTATATCTTTCTCATCATACAAATTCATATAAATTTAACCACGCATATCTATAATCATCAAGTTATTCGCATGATGTTGATTGTAATTGTAATAAGATACTAGTTGATATAAATAATGCACATCGCAAAAAAACATTTGTGCATAAATTTTTATTTGTTAGTACCTATATAATTTTTTATTTTTGTATTAAATTTCGAAATAGAAGCACCAATTGTAACATAATGAAACTACAACATGCATGAACATATGGCTATATAATGGTATATGTATCTAAATAAAAGTTAGCAATTACTAATTACCAAAAGTTCAAGCTTAATAATAAATGAAAAAAATTCAGAGCTGTTCTGCGTCCGCGATTTGCGAAGAAAATCAAATTAGTGTAAACCTCTTATTAGATACGCTCCAAAGTTTTTAACTTCCTGAATGAAACATAAGATGAAATTCTGAATACCCGATTGATTTATATAAACTTTTAATAGTCAAACACTGTTGACCTTGTTTTACTGATGGGTAATGACATATAATGTTAAACGTATTACGAAATTTCAAAGAATGAATATCTTATTATTCGAAAATAAATGAACATGCTTAGTTAAAACGAAAGACTTCGATTACGCAGCGAAATGCAATTAAAAATTATTTTCTCAGAAATTGATTTCCGTGAAAATGTATATGTATGTATGCTCCATCGACATCATTTGAGCTACAGTGATGTATTGATTCAAAGTTAAGCTTACACAATTCTAAGAAAATAAAAATCCAAGAAAAAGAATGTGGAAAATTTAGAAAAAGATATGGAATGTTTATTTCCAAATAGATGTCATTGTTATTTTGCTCATTTTAAATCCGGTCCCAAACGTTGTAAATTAAAGACAATTTATTCAATTCAAGGAGAAGTATGTACCGTTTACCAGTTTAAATTGATGAAATTTTAAATGGCCTTTGAAAAAGGTAATTATGGCAGAAAGTCTATATCGAATATAAAGAGGACGAAATAACTGTATACCGTTTAACTGTAAACTGTCTAAGAAGCTAGGATTAAATTCTTAATTACATTAAATGTGTATTTCTTTATGAGGAGAATATAATTAAAAAATGTTATTATATATTAACAAATCGATCAAAATGTATTCATTTTAAGGCATTAAAAAAATAAAAATGATAATGACGACTTATAATTGATTGCAAAATATATATAAACAAAATACAGACCATTTTATATAATTCAATTTATACAAATAAAAATATAAATCACAGAAAAACATTATTCAATACACTATTACGTAAAGCTAGCATTAATAAAATCTAAAATGATTTTTCATTGAAAACTTAATATAATATGTTTAGTATTGAAGATATTTCAATAAACTACTGTTACATTTTTTATGATTTCAGGAAAGACCACTTTTATTATTGCATATTAATTTCCAAAAATCAATTATGTCAGGTTCCAATATACTATTATTCATATTATGATTATAAAGCATAAAATCATTGTAGTTCAATTTGTTCATAATTTTGTAATCAAGGCACATCTTCTCAAAAATAAGTCAGTGTCTAATGCCCTAATACTTTTGAACATTAGTAAATACATCTAACAGATATTTTGAAAGTTTCACAAGAAAGGAATATAAATTAAGCGAAAAGAAAATTATTGCGAGAAATGGATAAATTGAAGAAAGTCGAGAACTGTCATCGTGAAGTATTATTGGGGAAATAACTATCATAAAGGTAGTAGGGTCGTCGATCTGTGGTTCACAGTCCTCCGGAAAGTCGACAGTTCGATGTATGCTCATTCCCCACCTTTTCCTCTTTCTATATCCTCTATCGTTCACGACCCCCTTATTAAAACGGCGCACGCGCGATATTCTGGTAAAATTTTGCAGGGCCGTATGAATTTAAAGATGCGCACTCTATCTGTTACATTTATTGTATGAAAATATTCATTTATCTACACGATAAGTGCCAATATGTACCATATATTATATAAATTAATATTAGAACATCAAGTAATTTTCATAATAAATACAATCAATAAAAATAACAATAAGGATAAAGAATAGAAGAATCTTAGGATATCTCCAAGAATATTGCATTCTATAGACAGTCCTGATTCGACGATGGGATCAGATTTTGCGCATGCGTAAGAACTCCTGAAGGATCCTTAACACAAACTGAGAAGAACAAGCGATCCAAAGTCAGTTGCTGGCTGGGTATCTTTGTTGTGACGAATATAATTCGTCGCTCGTGACTCGTACCTCTCTTGCGGTACTTTTCTCTGTCTGTTTTTTAGTGTATTCTCAAGACTTGCACATATATCTGCCTTCCTTCTTGTCTAGTGAGTATACTTGATTTACTTGGCAACAAAATCATAATGCTTTATTTAAATCAATTTATTTAAATTATCTTTATTATACATGTATATCATATATTTATTAATAAAAATTATGAATTTAAGCTGTAGATATGTAAAAACATATTATCTATTTAATATGTACCGAATATTGGGTGATTGAAGGAAATTCGCACAATAACTTTATATTATACTTTGGTCATTGTATTTAATTGCCTTTTTAAAAATAATTATTTTTCATTTTCTATCTAATTTTTCTCAATATTTATTAAACAATGTATTATTTAGAATCTTTCAGTTTAATGTTACTTTATTCGATTTATTCGACTAATTCTTTTTTTATTCTTCCATAATTCTATTTGAACCTTCGATCTTTATTATTTGTTATTATTCTGTCACTTTAATCGATTTACAACATACAATTTATAATTGAAAGATAGCTTTGTCAAGCTGGGTGGATGAAACGCCAGTCATTGTTCTGGCTTTCGTATCGTGTTATTGATTTTGCATTACGGTTTAATTAACCGATTTTTGAGTCTTATACTCTTATATTCATTTTGTATAGTTCCTATTCTTGTTGCTAGTAATTTAGCAAGAATTTAGTTTTAAAATATAATATTACATGTATTTATATGAACGTAATTATATCGTCTAATAATAAAGCGAATAGGTATAAAAAAAATTATCAAAAATTAGACATTTGTAGTAATTAGTCAGTAGTAATTGAAACAATTTTTACTACAAATTTTCGTTAAATAAATATTTACTATGATAATAAAACAACAAGAGAAAAAAAGCTATAAATAAATCAAACGATGGAAAAAAGATCAATTTTCTTTATATATAATTTCTTCACTTATTTTGCGTTTAACGCATACTTAATTTATGGATAAAAAAGTACAACATACTTCTTTTACGATTAAAGAAAATAGATGATCAATAGAAATTAATAATGTGAGCAAAAAAAAGTAATTGATAAAGCACGAAACAGTACTGTTAACATTTTCATATAGAAGAAGTTGGCCCCACCCAGGCGGAAACACGTACAAATGAGTCACCAAGTTGAGGGTTGAAAATAAAATATGCTTTAGGAGAGGACAAAATTTCAGGATAAAAGTGATATTCTAAGTTGGGAATTGTATTTTAGAAATTATCTTTCCGGGGAGGTCAGGCTTATATGTGTAGTATGCTCGTGTAAAACAATTTTAATCCTGAAACACAAATAGGATGGTTATACCGTTGTAAGATGCACTGTATCTATATACAGTGGCTTACGAGAGTATTTCAGCACTTCTAGAAACATTTTATGCGTATATTATACAAAATAGTTTGAAATCTCATTAGTATTGTAACGAGATACGACTGTCGTAATTATGTTGGTAAAATTTGGAACGAATCTGAAAATATATATGGAAGTTACAAGATATTTATTGGAAGTATACACTTCACAAAGTACTAATAAGCCACAATATAACTATAGTCAGATCATCTTTAACATTAACTGCACGTTTAAGACCGTTACTAATGTATATTAATTTGTATCTGTATATACTAATTACTCATTAACTGCTTCTTGTAATAAATGTCTTGTACCTAACTTCTATAAACATTTTCGGATTGATTTCAAATTTTATTATAATTACGATAATCGCGTTTCGTTATAGTGCTAACGAAATTTCAAAAGGTTTCACATAATGCACATAATATATTCATAAAAAAATTTTGCGATAAATGTTCGAATACTTCTGAGTGTACTTATAAACGTTTCTTATTTTCATTCTAAATAATTTAATAGCGTATTAATAGCGTATCTTCTAACATTTATTACCTTTTTATTTATATGTTTATTATATACGTAGTTTCTATTTAACAGCAGAATTAATCAAAGGGTTTTTGCGACACGTGTTTCTGTATAGCGACCGAATCGCTGAAATAAACAATGCAGGCTAACGGTGCTGAAAATGTCGGTCCTGAAAATGCAAGCGAAAAATCAGGATGGACGGTAATTATCAATTACTGAAAACGATATATATTAGTTTTAAAAAACTAATATTATTATATATATTATGCTTCATATATTGTTTCAGTTTTAAAATGTTTAGAAATTGTTTTAGTTTGCATTTACAAAGAATATTTAATTTAAAACTTGCATGAATTGAAACTTAAAATAATAAACTAAGAGCGATAAGAAGGAGATTTAATGCTTATTTTAATAATATTTTAATTTAATAATAACTAAATAATATTGAATTGCATATATTGCAATTAAATTAAATTAATCTAATTGGATAAGACATTTTAAAATTAATTTTTAAAAATATTTATTTAATTCATTGTAGGTTGGATTAATAAATGGAAAGTTTAAGTATCTTACAGCTGAAACTTTTGGATTTAAAATTAATGCAAATGGTTCAAGTTTAAAGAAAAAACAATTGTGGACTCTAGAAGGTAGTGAACAACAAGTTTTCCTTCGATCCCATTTGGATCGTTATTTAGCAGTGGATCAGTTTGGAAATGTTACTTGTGAAGCAGAAGATCCTAGTGATCCTGGTTGCGCCTTCCAAATACAACTAGCTTCAGATGGTATATAACATTTTTATTTGATATAATAATATTATTTATTTTTATTATTAATTTTTAATTTTTGTTAATAATAGGAAACAATCTGCAAGAGCAGGTTATACACACTGGAATAGAATAGCAAAATATTTGAATTGAAAATAGTTCTATATAAAATGTTTAAAGACAAAAGAAAAAGCTTCTATTATTAATTTTTATATTAAATTATTGATTATAATTTACTAGGAAGTGGAAGGTGGGCTCTGAAGAATATTCAAAGAGGATATTTCCTGGGTTCTAGTCAGGATGAACTTAAATGTATGGCCAAAGCCCCCAGTGAAGCAGAGTATTGGCTGGTACATCTTGCTGCTAGACCTCAGGTAAATAATTTTCTTATATGTTACAGAATCAGAAATTAAAAGCTTAGAACTAATATAATTATATTTATCAATATATAGAGTAATAACATAACTTGATCATCCTCAATATTTCACTTATTTTTGACAATAGGAGAAGGTGTCAGAAGAAAATATTATATTTTGAAGAAAAGAAAAAAAATTGTCTCAATTCTTCAAGATTTTAAGATCGCCAATATTTTTTAAATGGAACAACATATTGTTATCATTATAATGTAATATATAAAGTCAAAATCCAATAACATATAATACCCTGCCATCACATGACCTTAAGCAAGATGACAAAGATTTTCAAATATTTGAGAACAGATGCAAATAGAAAGATTAGCAAAGATAAATGTATTTAATAAATGCGCAAATTGATGGTCATTAACATAATATGTTTTTATAGAATCTTATAGAGAATGAAATGATTTTGATATTGCAATAATTTTTTTTAGAAATCAAATTTCCTTTTTTTAAATCAAATTAAAATCATAAATATGTGAAAAGCATTTCTTATAGTTAAGCGAAATGATAATGTCTATTAATATTCTATCATAATATTTTATATTAGATTAAATATATCTATAAAAATTAACTTAATTTTCATCAATACTTAATAAGAGTTTTGCCTTTTTTTATGCATATTATCATAAAAAAATATATATTACATTATTTTAAAATGTATTTCAAATTAATTTTAATTTGTTATATAAATATGTTTTAGGTAAATTTAAAATCTGCTGGAAGAAAACGGTTTGCTCACTTAAGTGCAACGCAAGATGAAATTCATGTAGATGCACCAGTTCCATGGGGAGAAGATACACTTTTTACTTTAGAATTTCGTCCTGCTTCGATAGAAGATGATGGTGAAGAACATTCCAAATTTGAAGGTGGTCACTATGCTTTACATACTTGTAACAATAAATATTTGGCGCGTGATGGAAAGCTTTTGGATTCTTGTACTCGGGATTGCCTTTATGCTGCTGAATTTCATGCTGGATTACTTGCACTTAGGTTAGAGTTATTAATACATCTTTTATTATTATAGTATGATGTTAAAATATTTCCTCACAGATATTACTAAACGATTATAATTAGCATAAAAATGTAAATTTTGATCAATTAGAGATTTATATGGGGCATATCTGGCACCTATTGGAAGTAAGGCTGTTCTAAAATCAAGATCAACAACTGTGACTAGAGATGAATTGTTCTCTTTAGAAGAATCATTACCACAGGCCTCTTTTGTTGCTGCTTTAAATCAACGATATGTATCTGTAAAACAAGGTACCTTCTATTTATATGGCGTAATTGTCTCATTTGATAGGTTTATAATACTTAATTATTAAATTGTATTAGTTAATAGTTATTATTAAATTAAGCAAGTATATATTTTTTTTATAAATTTCAGTTTATTTGGCTAATATCAATTAACTACAATCACTAATTAATGTCACTCTCAGAAGTCTTTCCATATGATAATAGTATTCATCGTGATTCCAGGAGTTGATGTGACAGCTAATCAAGATGAAATTTCTGGACATGAAACTTTCCAGTTAGAATTTGATCGTGTAACTAAAAGATGGTATGTACGTACCATGCAAGATCGTTATTGGAGTCTTGAAGCAGGAGGTGGAATTCAGGCATCAGAACACAAGCGTTCTTCCAATGCTTTATTTGATCTGATTTGGCAATCGGAGGATGGTACAGTAGCCCTACGTGCTAACAACGGCAAATTTTTAGCAACCAAGCGCTCTGGCCATCTTTATGCTAATGCCGATTCTGTAAACGGATTGGATTCAGATGTTAGCAAATATTATTTCTATTTGATGAACAGACCTGTTTTAGTATTACGTTGTGAACAAGGATTTGTAGGGCCCAAAAGTGCAGCTAGTTCAAAATTAGAATGCAACAAAGCTATCTATGAAACTATTAGAGTAGAAAGATGTGAACGTGGAATTGTTAGATTTAAAGGTAACAAACTTGTTCATTAATTATCTTAACAATGTATCTACGTCAATATAGAAAAGTTACAGTTATCATAGTTTTAAATAATACAGATTTACTGGAAATTTTCTTTTATTACGAAAAATTAAAAATTTTAATTTTAATAAATTATAATATAATAGTAATTCAATAAATGTATTTCAAACGTCAACTAGACTTTTAAAAAATTAGGCCTTACAAAGTACTTTTTCGTGAAAAGTAAATCTTATTTCAGGTCAAAATGGCAAGTACTGGCACGCAGATAGCGAAGGCGTAACCGTAGATTCTGATATACCTTCCGATGGATTCTATCTAGAATTACGAGAACCTTCTCGTATTTGTATTAAACATAGCGATGGAAGATATCTTACTGCAGGAAAGAATGGAGCGTTGCGTCTTGGTGAAACAGATTATGAATCTGCTACAAAATGGGAATTTTAATCAACTAAACGATCATGTCTATGCTATGTTCTTTTAAAATTTTATTCAATCAATTCACTATTTATACATTTAAAGAAGTTATATTTAATAGATATAGATATTCTAATTTTTCATAGAAAGGTTGAAGAAAATATAAGCAATTTAGGCCAAGGACTTTGTTACAGGGTTAAACAACTTCTATTTTTTATGCTCGTATGTTTTAGTATGAGAAATGAAAAGAATTAAAAAATAACGCAAAGTATAGATTTAAAAGAACATAGCTAAAATCCATTGCCCTTTTTATAGCTTCGAGTGTAATCTAATCTAATATTTACAAGTACGGGAAGAGCTCCTACCTAGTACTTAATTAGAAGTACATCGTCAAATTAATTTTTTACGATTTTTTTATACTTCTAACTACGAATTTTCCTATTCATAAAATACCGTATAAGACTGATCATTCGCATGTTTACAGAATAATTAGCGGTTATTACATCGTACTTTAATAATTTAAAGAAAAATTTAACATGATTTACTGTCTTTAAATCATAGAGTAATTGAATAATATTTGATCATGTAAATTAAAACTTACTTTCTTTGATTTAATGTATTGTTTGCAATATTATTTATTTTTCAATATTTAATACTTAACTGATCGGCAATTTTATGTAAGAATGTTATTATGTATATATTAAACTTCCTTACTCTTCCAATCACAGTATCTTTAATTGAAACTAATAAAAAAATTTCTTATATCAGTTGTTAATGTAAAAATAGTTTTGACATTTTACAACTTCTTCTAATTGGTAATTTCACTATGTAATCATTGAGAAATACCTTGCTAATAATTTCCTTTTTAAAAGTAAAATAAACAATATGAAGAACTTGACCGATCATTTAAGCATTTAAAAAAATTCTGCTTTCTAGTCTTCATATTAATATATTCATATCAGTAACTAACTAATGTTGAATTCCTATAAAGCAATTCATACACTAGACAGCATATTTCGAAGATTGTCAATAAGTAATATACATAGTGTTTCAGTTGATAAAAGTAATCATTCCATATAATAAACATATTTCCTTTTCGTTATTGAACCATACGCTATTAACATAAACGCACAAGTATGTCACTAATGTAAACTTGCTATCTAGTGTACAATGTCTTTGAAGAAATCGATGCAATAATCGAATTAATCTGTATAATTTGAGGTCACGCTTTTTCTGTATAAGAAATTCACATTCCGTGAGCTGTGCAATGGTCAAAACATTTTTACAGCTGTTTCTACGAAAAAAACTTAAGTCGTAGCCCGCTTAGGAAACATTAAAACCATAAATTTTATATATCGATTAGTATTAGTTCTGTGGGCGTGTAATTTATCGATTAGCTTATAAGTAAGATTTTTCTTTCCTTTGTCGAGTTTCAATATGTTTAATATATATTAATATTATTGATATTCGTCAAAAAAAAGAAAAATTATTTTTCGATATGCTTTTTACCTTTTATACAATACCTTTTTTAACTGCTCTCTATTTTTTTATACACAAACAAGGTTGATATTAAGGTCGTTATTTCAACAATATTACGTGTAATTTACGTTATTTATCGTACTGAGGAAAGCGGGATAAACTAAATGCATTATGTAAGCAATAAATTCTGCTATTAAATATTTGTTTATTACAATTTTTCAAACATTACCATCTTTCCAGGATTGTAACCCTTCAAACAACTCCAATAATATAGTAATAAAATGTTTTCCTTGATTGATTATTGATTGATTTAAGAAAAATTTATTTGATTTAACAAATCATGTTTTGTTTTTTGTGCTTTTCTGCAATATATTTAATAATACGCTATATATTTATTTCAAATAGTAACTTATACTTTTTAACCATGTATCAATTATATACTAATTTATTTTGCAGCTTAAAATTAATTTTAAAACGTTATACACATGTGTATAAGCAATGTTGGTAATGAATATGTCTCGTTTAAGATTTTCAGAAGGAGAAGAAGAATGTATAGTATTCAGTGTTTATTCATCCAATACTTTATTATATTCATTAAACATTATTTTTATACATGGATAGAAGAGAGGTAACAATGATAATTGCGGGAATTTAAACTCCATATTATCATAAGCAATTCCAACATTTGCTTCTTTGTCTGGAATAAAAGGAATCTTTGAATAACGTTGACTAAAGTGCGTTAGTAAGGTGAATTTTGCATTCATAAATTTTCCAGCTTTTATCGCTTCAGAAGTCGTTGAATGCAATTTACTTCTTGCTAATGTTTCAAGACCGTTTTCCATGGTTGCTTCATGAATTAATAAATCACAATTTTGCCCTAATTTTATAAGATTTCGACAAAATATAGTATCACCGCTGAAATAAAGCATAGGATTCTGTTTATAAAATTGTTGATATATCATATTAATTAATTTTATAACCAGCATTTTATTTATTTTACCTATAAACGATTTTTTTGTTATCTTGAAGAGTGATAGCAATACCATATGCTTCCTTACAATGAACGACATGAATTGTGTTCATCTCATTAATATTTAATTTATTGTAAAGTGTAGTTTCAAAAAATTTTGTTAACTTATGAGAGTCTAAATACAAATCACCATTATGCACTAAAATATATTGCTGTACAACAGATTCAAATTGGCCATTATAATAATTCAACCAAGGGCCCATACACTTTGGTGTTATCAAATACAATATTTCATCTGTGACCTCTTTCCTTCTTAAAAGCAAACCAATAAGTCCTAAATGATGATCTGCATGTATGTGTGATATATAAATAGCCTAAAAAAAGAAAGAAGATTAGTCATATATCTTTTGTTAGAAAGTATAAATATTAGACAGGTAAGTTTCATTAATTATCATTTTAAAGCATAAATAATATACCTTAATAGTACGTAAAATGTTGAGACTTTCTGAAGTTCCAAAAAACCTAATAATTTGGCTGAGGGTACCTTCTCCACAATCCAGTAAAATGCTACAGTCCTTGTTAATTCGTAAAAGAATACTGCTTGTATTTCTAACTTTATTTGGTATACTACAACCAGTACCTAACATCACAATTCGTGGATAATCCGAAATAGTATCTAAATTAAGTTCTGCTGATTTTTTTTTAATAATTGCTTTTAATTCTTTTAAAACATTTGTAAAGTCAGAAATTTGTGAAACTTCGTCAATATATGTCTTTGGTTCTTTGTAAATTTCAGCATTAAATAAACAGTTTGGTACTGGACGTATTTCTAATGTCTGTGCTGTTCTTGCACGATGGATATTATTACTTTGAGTCTGAAATAAAAAATTTTCCAAGTATTTAATCATATAAAATTCTTGATATATTATTTTTTTAATATAACTTACTTCTTTATCTTTTTCAAAACAATTTTTATTTAATACAGGAAATATTTCAGGATGCAACATATTTAATAAATATTGATTTTTATAAACAGCTTCGCTGCCCATGCAAGTATTTTCATTGTTTAAAACGATGTGTTCAGTTTTTGAGGAAAATTTTTTTAACCAATCTTGATATTGTTGAGTAGTGAAAATGTTTTCAGGAGTAAAATGAAATATGCAAAATACTTCATATTCTTCTTCCGTTGATTCTGTCTGTTGATATTTTAAGAAAGTAGGATGATTTAAAATGGGATCCAAATATTCTTCTGTCGGACATTCTACAACTAAAAATAGTTTTTAAGAACATATTAAAAATTTTTAGTAGTAGAAAAAATCATAATTTGACATATTAATTAGTTGCAGTTATAATAGATACCTAAAATTATCTTTGCTTTCTAGAAAACAATTTTTAATTATTTATAAATATTACATATTATTAAAAACTGAAGAAGTAAGTTAATAACTTAATATATGTTAGATAATATTTAAACTGTATATACACTAGAGATATGGTTATATATTTTCAAAAGTACCTATGAAGGTGGTTTTAGGTTTGTCTGGTTCTAATACATCTTTACTTCGAACAACATTCCCATCTGGTTTAGTAACATCCATTCCATGCTTTAACATATCTAAAAGTGGTCCAGGTGGTACACCAAAATCTATACATTTACTTATTAATAATTTTCCACGTCGTGGGTGGACTTCACAAATATAACATATTAAATGTGGAGTGTTTTTCATTTTCTTTTCAGTTTTAATGTTTTGTTTGTTCGTTTCTTCATCTATAACTCTCTTATGATTTGCATTTATATGATATTCTTTATCTACTAAATCTGAAGAACTTTCTTTAGTATCTTTTAAAGATTTTGTTATAGGTACATATGAAACTTTCATTATATGATCTTCATAGGGTTTAGATTCATCGATTAAGGGATAAGTAATTTTTATATTTGGTAAATGCACAAATGATTTAATTGTTTCTATAAAGTAATCAAATCCTTCTGGGCAATGAACATTTATTTTTGTTATACCACTGGCTTGTGCTGTTAAAAGACAACCTGGAATACCTCCAAGATTTTTCCAAGAAGAATATGTTACAAATATATTTTCTACTTTAGATAATTTACAATGATGTTCTTGACTTAAGCGTTGAGTACCTTCTCCACAATTAAATATATAATTACTATGATCAGTTAAAAGAAATATACAAGATGGGACCCCAGCTGCCCCACTACCAAGTACCTGTTTTAAGATATTAATTTTTAAGATCATTATCAACATTATTACGTTTTAATATGTAACTAATTTATTTAACATTCATTCATTTTACCCATAAGTGTTTTACATACCTTTAACTTTGCATTAAAATGCAGGTAGGGTTTTCTTGTCTTCTTCTTTTGCTGCATTGTTGATAAATTTATTATATGAGATTTATTCTTTAATGATGCAAGATGTGAGTTCATATTTCTAGCAACGCATTTGAAGAAACATGTTTTGAGTTGTAACATTACGAAACAAAAATCTATTTATTTACATTAACAAGTATGTTCAACTACAATTACTGATCATAATTCTTGGCAAGCGTATATTTTACATTGAATTATTAGCTACAGAAACGAAAAAAAAAAGAATTATTTAATTGTCAATATTGAATAATGCGGTAAACGATTCAATTAAAAAATACAAAATGTGAGAATTTTAATTTTAATAAACAGTTCCTTATTATTATATTTCATACTTAACCTCACTATTTGCAAATTATAAAATCACGTTGTACATAAACACAGAAAAATCTGTCAATAGTTGTAAAATTATCTATTGTTAAGTTTCAGATATATTTTATTAAAATAAAACTAATTATGTATAATGGAAATACATAAAAAATGAGAATAATTCTACGATTTGCTATTGAATATGGTATACGCACGCACATGTATATTTACGTGTTAGATATAGGAGCGCATTGGTGTAAGATGCTTCCGCACTTTTACCAATTAAAAAAGATTTTAGCAATTAATATTTTAAAACATTTCGATTAAAGAAGATAATTTATGTTACGTTAATCAACGATAAATGCTACATTACTCCTATCACATTTGCGTAATGAATCATACATGTATTTGCATATTATATTTCCGTTAAATATTATACTTATATATTTGTATTCTATATTTTATATGCTAATAAAATGTTTATAAAATTACCCTCACTAATAACTAATAAGAAAAGGAGACTATTCAGAACAATAATTATATAAATAAATAACTTTTTTAATTTTGTTTTGGAGGCATTCATTGCAATCAATTTTATTAAAGAAAAATGAAAATTATACAAAATGTTATTCTCCATTATTCAAACGAATAATTGATCGGTTCCAAATGACGATAGTTTAGCTTCAATGCTGTGTTTATTTTATCGGTCTAATCTATAAGCACAAGGAATTCTAGGAATCAAAATTTGCTATATATGTATATATACAATATATGTATTATATAGATTCATTAATATTAATTTTGCTGCTTCAAATATTGTCTTTAGAATATATAACAGACACATAGCCACAGGCACAGACACAGACACAGACACAGACACAGACACATTTTATATCAAGATGTAATAATTTTTAATCTATTTTGTATATTTACAAATACATTAATTAATTAATGATAAATTACCTTACAAAACAAATACATTAATTACGTACACGTATTTTAAATTCAGTAATAGACGTATGTTTGTATGTTTTTTACTAACATGTGTTTATATTTATCAAATATTATTATCTTCTTCCTAAAAATATGTATTACTTTCTTTCATGTTTTTAAAATGTTAACAGAATTCTATATGGTGTCAAAATTTTGTTAGCAATAAGATAAGTAATTTAAAACAGTGCATTACATGACAAGGAATATATTACATACAGTAAACAATTGTACATACATTCTTTATAACTTTCAGTATATGAATTGCATTCAATAATATTGTATTAATAATAATATAAGAGTAATAATATGCTATTATAACAACATGTCATATTATAATAATATAAACATTTCAATATTAAAAGATTAGATAAAAGTATACATACTTTTGTCTTAAAATTTCAGAAATTGGATAATAAAAGATTAATATCCATAATTTATTAATATCCTTATCCTGTATAATAATAAACATTATGATACAGTATTACATCCGTAAAATCATTAACTAAGTAGATCCATTACATCATAAGATAGCAATTTCTCTATTTTTTGATTTGAATTGGAATTCAGATTTGAATTAAATTCTAACTGATTGATAGGAAAATTATTTGTATTAGGATTTAGATTTGAATTAAATTCTGACTTATTAGTTGTAATATTTCCTTGATTCATAGAATAATTAATACTGTTTCGAGGAATGACTGAATTAGGAACACAAGTATTTCCTTTCTGATTTAATTGTACATTCATTCCTTGTAAATTGAAGTGCTGATATTGATTCGAATTCGACGATTTCCACGAATAATCAGGTTTTGAACATGACATTGAAAGATTTAGTTGATCTAAATTAGATCTCAATAAAGTATCAGTTAAATCTTTTACTGGTGGTTTTGCGGGTTGAACAATTGTAGGTGTTAATAGTGTTTGAGATTGTAATCTTTGGTGCACTCCTTGTTGTTGAACTAATCTGTAAGTAAAAATATTTCCAATTTTAAAAACTTACATTTCTAAATCCATACTTTAATCAAAAAAAAAAAAAATTCTTTTAACTCTTTATTAATAGAAAATAAATAACAATTTGTATTATTACCAACCGAAATTTATCTTCCATTGTCAATCCATTTTCAATTTGCAGAGACTTTAAACTTGTGCTTGTATTTGGAGCAGGAGCTATAGGAATTATATTTACATCATCATTACTTGAATTAATATTTTTATACATAGTGGAGGTTTTTGAAAGTTCTTGATCTAATTGTTGGGTCTCACGACGCATGGCATCTAATTGCTTTAAAGCTTCTTTATGCTCTGATGTTACACGATTTATCATTTCAGTCACGAGATTTGAGAGAATTTCATATTGTGGTAGACTGAAATTTTGTTCAACACAGAGTGGCAATAAAAATGGTAAGATCTTTGTTGCTAATATTTCTTTACTTGTTCCCAATTTACTGTGGCTTAATAACATTCTATAAATACCTGATAAGAAATGAATTAATTTATTTTATTTATATTAACTTTAGCTATGTAACTCTTACTATTAAATCAATATTTTAATGTAATATAATACCTATGATGGCCATAAGAATTGCAGGTTCACCAGAATGTGGAATTTCTTGGAGAAAAGGTAATACTTGATCAAGGACAAGCCATCGATCGAAGTGCGGTAACATTTTTGCAAGACATAATAAACAATTAACTTTAACTCCAAGACTTTTCCTGCGGCTTCCCTTCCCATATAAACAAATCTTTTTCATTCTAGGTAAAATTGCATTTTTAATCACTGGTCCTTCGATCATTGTTATAATATTAGGCAAAGCTGATAAACATAACTCTTGCAACTGTTCCCATTCTGATTCTAAAGCACGTAATAACATTGGGACTATATCTGTTTTTATTATTTCTGTAGTACATAATCTTAATAACAAATCTGCATGTTGCATTAAAACAAGGCTAATTTGTGGTGGATCATCTAATGTTAAAACTGATTTAATGTTTGGTAAAATATATTCTCTGAATTCTTCCACAGAACTTGTTTCCATTGCATAGATTATACTAGGTAAAACAAATGGAATCATTGGAGGATTAAACAATTCCTTGTATAAAGCTGGAAGAACTCTATGTAATATAACTCTATGTGGTAATTGTTTTAAAAGTTGAGGTAATCCTTTGTAAAATTGCGATTTCTGTAAGTTATCCCATTGGAAAATTTTGTCTAAATAATTCAGTGTTTTGACACCTATATCTGTAAAGTAATCAATCTTTACAAATTGATGAGCATCTGGTCTTAATTCAGGATTATGATGTAACATCAATTTAACTGTATCTCTAAGGCTCTCTGAAGTTGGAAGATATCTATCTGTGATATTTGAACTTCTAAAATTTTCTAAAAACTGTTTGCATTTCAATAAATCATTGTTAGATTCATGAAGAAGTAGATTCTTTGGAGAATGTAAAACATATATCACCATTCCCAAAGAAAATATATCACTAGCTGTACCAACGCTACTTGCCAAAATACATTCTGGTGCTTGATAATCCAAATTTGATTGAGCTATAGACGGAGCTGATATGTCATATTCTACGTATGACCACTGAGGTTGTTTACCTTCAACGCTTTGATTTAAAGCACAAAAATCAAATCCAAAAATTTTCCACGCTCCGTGACTATTTACAACAATAGATTCTGGACATAGATTTCTGTGCAATAATTTAACATCTCCATGTAAAAATGTAAAACCTTCTCCAAGTTGTAGAAGTCCATATTTAATTTCAACATCATGTAGTTTGTAATCCTTTAACGCTGTTGGTAATGGTTGTGGTAAATTATTATGGTTTCCTAAAACATTAGCTAGACTAGCCAATACAGGTTCAGTAGCAAATGCTAAGCTATCTCTTGATTCCTCCAAAGGATGTTGAACAGTTAAAATTTGTGGATGACGTAATTTAGTTAATTGTGCGATACCTCTTTTCAATGTCTCTAAAATTAATTCTTTATCATTTCTGGAAAATTTATCCAAAATACGTTTTTCAAATACAAATATCGCTGCTTCTTGCTTTGTAGATTTTTTGTAACCATTGTAAACCTTCCATAGCAATGATGGTCCCGCACTTGCTATATGAGCAGTTACTTCAAATTCTCTAGTCACTGGATTACCAGGAAGGACATTTGATAATTGTGATAAACCATAAGCAGTGTTTTGAACAGTATTGGATATTGTATTGCTAACAGTGTTTCGTAACTTTGTAAACACATCCATTTTATTTTATAATTTGTGTGTGTGTGTGTGTGTGTGTGTGTGTGTTTTAAATATTCATTTATTAGCTTAATATATTTTATTTAAAAAATTTTAATAAACAATGAAATTACTTAAATTAGAAACTTTTTGATATCTTTTTATTTCTTTCGACATTTGACTTGTTTTCTGTTTCATAAATTTTGTCTTTTAACATTCCAGTGTGTTATATATTGATATATGTTTTACGCTACACAAAACGTAATTTCTTGAAATATTCAATAGCGTCACACAATACATCTATTATAATAATTAACGTTGATTCTATTATATTAAATATATTATAATAATTTTTGACACGAGTCTCGATCTTACGTATCATGTCAGTTCGGCATAGTATTTTACTAGTTTTCATTTAATGGTTATCTACCAACCTAAACACGTAAATGTTAATATATTTAGTACTTTCCAAAAATTCCTTTAATATTTCCCATCATTTTAGATTAAATTTTCTAAGTACTTTTTTATTTAATGTGTTATATAACGAATAAATAAAATTATCTGGTTAGTTCTTTAATTGACAATATTTATGTGTTTTAAATTTAGGAACACAGAAAACATTAGAAATCACTATTTTTTGTTAACAAGAAATGAGAAATGTTTGCAAAAAAGGAATATATTCAATGAAATCGAAAAATTATTACAGTTAAGTAATAAAAGGCTAATGTTTACAAATCATTAAATTGTAATTAGATATATATATATATATATATATATATATGTATGTATGTGTGAAGCATATTTGTTTTTAAAACACGTAATAGATAATAGTAGGTAATAAACAAATAACATAATGTACGTATGTAGTACGTTTATAAATACATGAAATAATTAACATTTGTAATAAAATACATTTCATATTGCAGAGAGCACATATAATACAAGACGACGATTTCTGGAAAATTAGTTGCTGATATGTTTCCTGGATCGTTAAAAATAAGTGATATGTCATTATATCATAAACAGACCATAAAGTAATAAGAGTTCAACGTACTGCAAGAGTGCGGTAAAAGATAATAGTCAATTTTACTTTAATAGCATTATCGATTATAGTAATTTTATTTATAATAAGATAATTAGAATATCAAGATTTACAAATCTAAAATAATAACAGAATAAAAAAATAATAACATTAAAAATAGTCATGACGACATTTTGTCAATAGTTTAAAATTATACTAATCCTTAAAAAAGATGATTTTTAAACAAATATTAAATATTTTCGTAGGATATAAACAATACAGTAAATATTAAAAATTTTTATATGTTACGTATACCTATGCCATATAATAGAAATGCGCAAAATTGAGATGTATGCAATCACTCGATTAATACTTAAACAATCCAGGATACTTCTACTTAAAATTTCATTGCTTATGATTATATTTATTTAGGTATGAAATTAGTAAATATACATTGATTATGTGCATATATTTACTGAATTAACATATTTGTAAGATATATGTATACAGACGTAGGTATGCAGTACAATGAAAATAGCTAAAACTAAAAAATATGAAAACTAAAATCTTAAAAATAGAAGTTTTTTTTAGTAAACAGCCAATTCTTTTTTAATAAGTACGTTATTAATGTTACACCAATTGCACCTATAATATGCTGTATATACACACACACACACACACACACACACACACACACACACACACACACACACACACACACACACACAATGCAAATATAATATAAACACTATTCTTTCGTTTAGCAGACTTTAGGTCAATATAATCCCTTCGTTGATTAAAGTCGATATTCTGTCAGAGTTCTTTCCCTAAAGGACGACCTTCGTAGTGGGGTGGGCCGACGAATAAGGGAGAGAGAACTGGCCGTCGACCCCGACAGTTTAGTTGCCTTATGAACCGCGTATGGGTCGTTCGTGTTTTACCCTTACATTTTCTCGATTAAAATTCCTTTTACATTTCTTTCATTCAGTCTGTTATAGATTTTTTCTGCTTATGATTAATACATTATTGTCTATGATTGTTTCATTGCATTAACGAGGACGTCGTGTGAGCATTTAAAAGGAAAAGGTGTTTACAGTGAGATATAAAAATGTTTTGTTGAAAAATATGTTAATAAATACATAGTTTGCTGTTTATTTCTGTTTACCATTTTTGGAAATGCTTATTCTTATAGTTTATAAGATATTCTTCAAACATCGATTTTTTGTTTCAAAGCAGTGCCAATTTTGTACTTATTCTATATTTACTATACATACCATATATTACTATATACAGTTCATTTAAATAACGTGATTTTTCTTAATTTTGGGATATGTACATACATTTTATAACGATTCTGAGCAAATATTTTGTTTATATGTTATATTGTTTATATATATAGTAGAGTTTTGGTCGTCGCTTTTCACAATTTTTATTGGAATTGTAATATGCAAATTTTACTAAAAAACAATGTAAAATGTTACTTCTTCTTTTAATTTATTTATTAAAATGCAGCTGTAGCGTGATAATTGTTGAATCTTTAATCTTATCGTTATTGTTTTAGTTTGGAAACACAAATAATATAGATTATGATGTTAATGCTTAACATTATGGTTAATGGTAATAAAGACGACGTACCATCAAGCATTTTTCTAAATTGCAAAGGTGAAAGAATGTTAGAGAAGTGAATAGTGGAAGTTTGCGGTGTACATAAGTCCTTCGATATCGATTCCTGCAAATTGCAGTGGTGCATCCTCCACCAACAGCACATTTATGACTCTCCTCCTCTCAATGCGAGAAAAATTATTCTCGAGGAGAATGTTCGCATCCAGATAAACCAGAAAATTGTAAGTTTATAAATATCACAATGCTTTTAAAATTAATTGACTATGACACTAGAAATTATATCTGGTCTTTTATTATTATTTATTGAGAATACTTATAAAATTAGTGTAATGAAGTAAAAATAATTTTACAATTTGTAAATTTAAATGTTATATTTACTTGTCTGCGGTTGTTTAGATATTGAACACGGATGACGAATTGGATATGAATTTGAAATTTAAATGGCTCTTCCTTGGAATACTAGTTACCATCCTCCTTGAATTCGGTAAATTTATTCCATTACTTTTCACATTTAAATTGTTATAGAAAGGCATACATACACAAAAATGAAAATGTTATCTACCATTTAATTTTATACTTCATTAACGCGAATATATGTAACGTAAATACAAATCATTAAATAATTAATAATAATAAAATTAAAAATTTAGATATTACTAGATCAATGATAAAGGAAGAAGATGAGTTTGTTGCATTGAAAATTGATTCTCCTTCTTCTCACGTCGCCCTTTCGGGAGACCTTACAATATCTGTTACAAAGTCGACTGAAACAAAGTTAGAAAAAACAAAGTACAAATATGGATTCGAAGAAGAAGAAAATGCAGATTCGAAATCACTTGAAAATATTTCTAATCAATTTTTTCTACTGAGGTAAGCTAGTTTGCGCCTTATCGCGAGCTATTGATAATGACTGTTACAATGTAAAATATTCGAGAAGTATAAATACTATAGAATTTTTTCACGAATACGTTCTACGACATTTTTTGAAGTTTCATTATCACTGTAATGAGACAGGGCTGTCATTTTTATAATAGCAAAATTTGAAACCGCCCAGAAAATACGTATACAGGATGTATCATAATATGTCGGACCTACTTCAGGAATGGACAAGAGGCATAAGAATAGTGATAATAGTTCATATGAACATATGCCCCTTCGTAGAAAATGCTCGAAATGGCTATCTTTGGCCCGTGCATAAGTTTGCATTCATCCTATCAAAGAATTTTGCAAAGAATTTTTAAAAAATTTCAGATGTATGTCGGACAATACAGCCGAGGTTAGCGGTTTCGAGCACCTCCTATGAAGGTAACCAGTTGCGGATTATTGGAACACAAAAATGGTTATAAATTTGAAACAAAGTCAAATAGAACACATGTTCATATGAACTTCTCTCATTGTTTTCGTGCCTTCTGTTTACTCCTAGAGTAGACCCCACATGTCATAATACACCCCCGTATACAGATTAATTTCTGTATCACATAACTTATTTTCAAAGAACGTTGAATTTCCGAATCCTCCGCATATATTTTCAGATCCGTTTCAAATTTTACCAAGATAATGACGATAGTCGTGTCTCGTTACAGTACTAATGAAAACTAATGAAAAAAAAAAAGAAAATGTTTTGTACAATGTATATATACATGACAAGTTTCTAGGAGTGATCGAATATTTTAATATTAATAAAATACCCTTTCACTGTACGATCTACAAACTAACCGTTACATGCTGTTTATATTGTTCATAGAGTACTGTATCTTTTTGAAGACATATCAGAATTAATAGGTGAAATTCAACTAGAACAGTTGCCTTCGGGAAATGAAACCATTTCAATCATCATTCCCTGCGGGTATTTTACTCGTGGCGGTGTTTACGCTCTACGAGCGGAATATAAGTATGAAAATTCAACAGTGCCTGTTGCCACCCTTCATCAGGTTGTTATTGTTTTTCATTTATACTTATAGAATTTTCTGTATAATATCGTTAATATTTAATATACCTTTTATTACATCTTCTATAATATGATCGTAGCATATTTGCATTAAAAAGGTAATGATACATATTTATGCTCGTAGACAAGTAAAATATTAGACGTAAAGTGGCCACTACCAACAATCTTCTTAGAATCTCAACAAATTACTACTTACCCAGATAAGCCTGTCAAAGCCACAATAAGATACAATGGAGTAAACTGCAGTCCATCTGACAATGTTCCTGTAGCTGTTTACATCCTACAATTAATATATTGCGGATCTAGTGTAACTGCCTGCTATTTGCAGAATAATACTTATATTCAAGTAAATGAATAATCTTTTTACAACTTTGTTTCTACCTATTTCTATTCACATTTTAAAGATTATTATTATTATCTCTAAAACAGTTACATTATTAATAAAACAGTTATTATGTTATTTGTAAATTTTGTGCTATATTTTCAGATATTATATTATGAAGAAATAAAAGATTTTTTACTAACAAAGACTATCTTTTTCCGATGTGAATTGCTCGGTTTACCTGGCAATTATGCTGTAAGATTAAAAGCTTCGAATACCAATCCTACGGCACCAAATACTAGCGTGTACTTTAAGGTAATTGGCACGAAGGTGTATTTTATTCCAAGCCAATTATTTACACGACATAATAAAATCTTTCAAACAATAATAGAAAATCTGTTTTCGTGACTTGTATTAACAGTACATTAGTAAATAACATATTAGAAACAATAATGTATATAAATATTTAGCTATAAATTTCTATTTATCTTACGTTTCCTGAATTACAGGTGAAATGGTCTGACGAATTTAAACTCACGGTTCATGCAAGATCGATATATCCTTGTGAAGGGTCAGGAGGTGTAGCCGTCCTTTTCGAATATCCTGCGTGTCGACTAGAAGGTGATCGCGTTCGTGTTTATGGTCGTTTGAAAGCTGATGTTACTTCCGTTGCTTCACCCTCCAGTCTTCATTATATTACCGAATCCAGATCAATACCTGGCAAGCATTCCTTGGCTTTCGATTGTGATATTTTCACAGAAAAATTTGTCGAATATTGTTTCGTCTATGTTAGCCAGGCAGTCACAGGTGCTATGGGGGATGTTAATATGTCCTGCATACCCACCTTTCCTCTCCAAGGTACATTCAAACTTTTCACAATTCATGTATGATATTAACATTATATCTATCTCTACGTACATATGCAGGATGTTTCATAAAAAGTCCCCTAAACTCAATAAACTTATTTAGGAGTGAAATTAATGCATGCCCAACTCTATTTATTGTATCCGAAAATACGCTCTTATAAGCGTTGGAAATACGCGTTGTTATACCTGCTGACGTTATCGGAACATTGAGCACGCGTTAAAATAATAAATAGTATGATTTTGTTTCTGCAATTCATTTTCTAAGCTTCCACCTTGGTCATTTACTTGCGAAATTCTCGGTCCAGTTCATTTCAACGTCATAGTATGGCACATGGTTGAACGCGTTTTAATCTCATCATTTTAATAATAAAGGATAAAATAGGTTATTTCATTTAAGAAACGTTATTATTATTATTAAAATATCAGAAGATATTTCCTTGAGATGATATTCACTCCTATAGCTTAATTTTTTTTTATCATGACAACTAAGAGAGTAATTAAGATTGTCGAAATTATGTAGAAAGTCCTGAAAACATACATTATAATGCATTTTAATAATACATTTTATTATGTATAAATATTTGAAACATACAAGCTATTCCTTTAATACTTCATTTTTGCACAATGTTACTCTATTTAGAAAGTGATGCTGCTGGTTGGGGACCTTGGAGTGCATGGAGCCCATGCAGTAGCTCGTGTTTTGGAGGAATTCGAAATCGATATCGCTTTTGTGATACTCCACCTCCGAAATATGGAGCAAGATTTTGCCAGGTAAATATTTATTTATTAATGCAAGATTCAATTAATGTTGTTAGTACAATTACATGGTTAATTCGAAATCCAAATAAATAATTATTATACACGTATGATCAATTTCTTAATAGCGATGACAAAATCGCTGAAGTTGAAATTTATTTATCAAATGATAGGGGAAGGCAATAGAAACTGAATTCTGTGGCAAAATATTTTGGGAAGCATCCTCTAAAAATGAAGAATGGCATAATCGAATTCAGAATTCGATATGCGATAGTACAGTTTTGGCTGCAACAAAGCCGGAAGTTGTAGCTGACATTGGATTACAGTGTCGATGTGGATGTCGTATTGTATTAAAGCATCAACCTTTCAGGAAAATCCTTGGAGCTAATACTCAAGCTTGTCCTGGCCGATCATTCTGGCTTTTGCAAGTAATACTAAATAACTAATAAGAAAATAAATAATCAATAAATGCCAAATAAATAATAAATTATTACCGCAGATAATAACATCAATAGTCTACAGTCTGATCTAATTTGTCTAGGCGCAGGCGAATTTTATAATTGGATTACATTTAGATCAATTACAATTTCCTTGCCCAGGACAGTATTTTCGTGTTCGGGATGGGAATTCCTTAAATGCAGATCTCTTAATCGACGTTACATATGATAAAATGCAATTTACTACAAAAACACTCATCAGCTCTGGTCAAAATTTATTACTGGAATTTTTTAGCGATGAACTTGTAGCATCAGGAGATGCTTGTATCGGTGGTTTTCTTGCTCATGCAGCTATACTAGGTAAAAATAATTATTATAGAATTATGTTTTTCATAGTAATTTAAAACATAGCACACTTTTTTGAAGTAGATTATTTAAAAATAGTTAACTGCTACACCTCGTCTTTATAGATAAAAAGTACCTAAAACGAAATGGAATCACCACCACTGTGCCTTTTGAAACAAATTCAACGAACGTTGAAGAAGAATGGATCTTTTGGAAACCAGCACATTTAGCAACTGCCTTGCTTTTGATACTCATATTTATAGTTTCTATTTTCTTGACGTTACAATTTATTATAAAGTATAGAAAGTATCGTATTGCTGAGGATTTGGACAGTCTCAATGATGTTTCAGGTATCAATATTATGACGTTTTTCATCAGTTATATATATTTTTTAATATTGAATTATTTGATAAAATTATTGAATATTTTATTAATATTAATTTCATATTAATGTTTATTACTTTCTTTGTTGATCGTTTTCTTCTTTTTGATGATTATAATAAGAATTGCACTGTTCTTATCATATAAAACGAATAATTTTCATAAATACTAGAAACTGTTTCGTACCTATAATCTCAACCAAATTCATTTTTTTCTTTTTTTGTAATCAGAACTAATGCCTGATCGATCAAAATTTCTATCTACAAGTACAATCATTTCCGAAGTTATCTCTATGATAGAAACAACCACAAAATCTGCTCCAAAGGAGACTTTAAGTAATACAGAAGATCACTACCATAGTATTGAAACCTTAACAGGGTAAGAATAATATTATTTTAAAATTCTAGAAAATCGTAAAAATTGTTCCACAATAAAAAAGATCAAATTTGAATTCTATTATTATATACATATCTTCTCAATGTAGGTGCAAGGATGAGTCTACATTGAGTTCTAGTACATTAAAATTAAATAGCACATTGGAAAGTTCTTCTGACAAAACAATCACATCAATAAAGTCAAACTGTGATAAATTATTATCAGCTTCCAGTATTCTTGTGTATCATAAACCAGAAGTTAAATATGCTTATCCCGTAAAGTGAGTTTATTGTGTATTTTATTTGATGTGACAGAGACTTAAAAGATTGCAATTTAATTACAATATTATTGATATATTATATAGGTTACAGACAATAGATTATGATGGTTCAGAAGAGAAAGAATTAAAAATGGAAAATGGTAACTTAAAAGATAATAAAAGTAATAGCATCTCAAAAATTTATCAAAATAATGATATTAGTTATTCAGAAGGAAAAGTAAATATTTCTTTATCTAAGAAATTATAAAATTTAAAGAAAAATTATATGTGTAATGCTCATTGTTTTGTATCTTTCTTAATACATAGGAATCTTCACCTGAAAGTGTTATTTCAAGTCCATCAATTTTAGTAAGTGGGAAAGAAACAAAGGAAAGAAGAAATCGTGAAAAACTTCTACAAGGTCCAGGATCAGAATTTAGTCTAACAAATCCTGATTCAGAACTCGAACTGGATTATTATGATTACAATGTAGCAAATGCTAGTGCTGTTCCAGGATCTTACTTAGGAATGGATCCTGCTTTTTTAGTTTGGATTCCACCAATCGAGGATTTACATCTAGACACAGAAGATCTTCTTTTAGGGTAACTAGTAATGTTTTTCTTTAATTTAACAGTAATATTATTAATTACCTAATTATATGTTGTTTATTGTGTTTATCAACAGAAGCAAGAGAAATTCTATTTTAGCTCTTGAGACTGAAGGTGCTGCATTAACACCTTCCGAATATAGAAGAATGAAACTTTCTAGTTTTGAAGATTTTGGATTTGAATTGGAACAAGGGTAAATATTAAAAACATATACCTATTATTACTTTGCAAATGACTTACAGATATAATATTTTTATGGTTTAATTTTATGCAATAAATTATAAAACTGTTTAACTGTTTAGTCTTATATTAATAATGAAGAATATTTCTAAAAAGAAAAAAAAGAACTATTGCTAATATTTGTTTTATGGAAATTAATTGGGAGTGAAATCTCTGGAACTTTCAGAACAAGAACGTTTGAAAAATTACTTCCTGTCCAAAAACTTCTAGAAGATTCTAGTATTAAAGTAAGCATGGAATCTGTATCTGGTATCCTCGAACATAAACAATACTGTGTTATTTCAAACCGGAGGTAAGTCCGTAATAGTACGTTGTTAATAATAATTTTTTTGTTTCACTAATCCATACGTGGATCAAAGTAACCCATGAAAGCCCGATAATTAAGAAAACTGACACAAGGGCTTTGCTATATTCATATGTTATGATGATGCATAATGACTA
Organism: Bombus haemorrhoidalis; assembly: GCA_014825975.1. Classification (NCBI taxonomy): domain Eukaryota; kingdom Metazoa; phylum Arthropoda; class Insecta; order Hymenoptera; family Apidae; genus Bombus; species Bombus haemorrhoidalis. Next base: position 170,500 of record CM026177.1, read on the forward strand.
AGAAGAATAGAATATACATTTTCAAATATTTCATATCTTTTAAATTATTTTTAAAATAGTCGTTTCTATATTAATGTCCATTGCTCCTCATAGGGTTCGTCTAGGCAAAGATGAAGAATCAAGCGAAGAATCGAACTCTTCTAAAAGCCTTCTTGGAAGCCCTATAAATATGCTGAATAACGATGAAAATAATAAAGGAAAACTATGTTCTACGCCAAACAGAATTTTACAAAAAGATCTTTCAAAGATAAAGCAAAATTGTAATCAAAAAAAAATTCCTAACAATCAAGATGAGGATATAACAAATATGTCTTGTAAATATAAAGAGTTAATGGAATGCACTCAGTCAATTACAAACATAAAAGACACAGTAAATATTCCTATGACAGAATTATCAGGGAGCCCTTTAAAAAGCTTTTCTCAAGTACGAAAATTAAATAACAGAGATATTGATGCTTCTTTAAATATTCAAAATCCAGATTATGGTATAGAAACGTTTTGCCTAAAGCAGGGGTCTTTTTATGATCAAAATATTAAATTTGTTGACGATGATGACGATGAATATATCGACTAGAAATTTTATAAAATTATTCTTATTCATTTCTACTATAATTTCTATCATCTTTTTAGTTTAACATTTTTATTTATATCATTCGCTAGCTTAGTAGCACGCGAACATTTAGATTTCATTATTTAATGGTATTTTAAATACCTTAATATTATTTCTTTAAATATAATTATATTTCATGTTATTAGAAAGTAATGATTTTAGAAAATTGTTAAACTTGTAACAAAGTACATTAATATCTCTCAAGATATAACCAAGAGTTGATTATCGAGGCTCTTTTTTATCTGTAATAGAATTTGGATTTTGATGTAATAATAGATATAACAGTTATAGCCAATCTAAAAGAACAGACAATGAAAAAAAGGAATAAAGAGAAAAACTATAACTACTTTGACTCTGCTACCGAACGATTCATATCGATTTACAAAATTTACTTCGTCAATTATAAAGATACGGTTATTAAATTTAGAGGTAATGTGTAAAAAGGAATAGGCAATCTATTTATGAGCCTAAAGCAGTGCTTCTTAAACTTTTCGCATTTACAATCTCGAAAATTTTCACGAGCCCATAATTCTGTTACACGATCTCATATGGGGTTGCGATCCATAGTTTAAGAAGTCCTGATATAAAGGGACGATTATAAAATGCTACGTAGCATTTACATTTACTAGCTCGATCGTTGAATACTGAATGGCTCACTGTCATAGTAGAGATAATAAGGTTATATTATGCGAAAATCTTCGAGTTGCATTTTGAAATATATTACTATAATATTATCACGTTCATATGTCGAACTAAAAAGATTTTTTTTATAGATGAATAATTACATTTTTATTTTAAATTTAAAAATGTTTGTAAAGTTCAAATTTTTGTTCTTCTTTCTTTATCTTTGGATTTTAAGCCTATATGATTTATCGGGAATCAAAAAACATAAGTCTGTGAAACTTTATCAAAAAAAGGCATAAGGTCTAAGAGATCTCATATTTCCAACAAAAATACCTAAAAGTAAATTCCAAGTAATAAACATGGAATTGAATGCAATAAGAGAGATTAATTTCTAGTTTTCGGGATCAGATCTACAATATTTTTAAAATCGTTAACCACTTTAACATGATTATGTGCAATTGTATATAATAATTCTCATTATTTAATCATTGGTATAGTACAAATTATATGACGCAGTACAGTTACTCTAAGATTTACTATTTTGCTATGTAATTGTATAATATAAAATCTAAAAGTATCTAAAAATATATATCATGCATTAGAATGATTAATGAAAGATCATATGAGTAAATGTATATTCTTATATAACTGATGTACATCAATTTTTCTTCTTCAAATAACTCGTAACAGAAATCATGTGTAAAGCTGTAATATATTTTATAGGAGCTGATTTCTACATCACTTGTATTACTTATTTTAAGCATTAATTTAGGTCTCATTTACTTTTCTAGAAAAGGATATATGTATTGTTAATTAATACAGGATGTTTCGTGTATCTCGGTTACTTTAATATCTTAAGACGCCTGTGCATACCTTTTTTAATACGAAAAATTGTATAAGGAAAAAATTGACTACTTTGGAACAACGAACATTATAATTCATGACTTCCCCCACAACGTCATCTGAAGCAGTCAATTTCATCTTGCCTGATTACAATTAAAATAATATTGTCACGTTGATTAATAATTCACTAGCAATATTTTTATTGTTCTCTTTGTATATAAATGGTAAAGTAAATTATCTAATATGAAATACAAAAATAATATAAGAGAATAGACGAAAAATCATGCAACATGAAAAATAATGTAATTCGACGATGTATTAGAAAAATAAGATCGCCATATGTTACATGAAAATATATGTAGGTACTAGTTTTTATCATACATATACGATGAAAGGATATCGATATTTAAAAGATTATATATTTTTAGAAACGTACTATATACATATTTATAATATTTAAAATTAATATTTATATGACGTTAAATTAGTAATTATCATTTCTAACGTGTATATACATTCAATTTGTATTAATTTTTAATCATGTTTAAATTACATTCTACGTAAATTAATTTCTATTTATTATTAATTTCTTGTAAAGCACCAGTCATCGGATGATTAATTTTTAGTTTTCTCATCTTCTATTTCGAGTCAATTAGTACGTTATGCTACGCACTGATGTAAAAATTTTTAATCAAGTAATAGCATATAAATTATTGTATATAATTAATATTGTAACCGAAACAAAGAATAAGATCTATCAGATAATGCATTCGACAAACATTTTGTATCAAATTTTACTCTACTTTATTATAATTTTTATTGTAAACATTTTATGCATACATTTAAGAAATACGTTTTATGTGTCAAGATTAAGTAACAAAATTAAATAAATTAAAAGAATATTTGACTGAATGTTAGTAAATAAATCTTTTTATCCAAGTCTTTCCTTCCTTTTTTAATTACAATTACTTAAAACTGTGTCTAGCTTGGTAATTATATTTGAAATTAGTTTATCCCATAGTATGGATACATTGATAATATATTTACTGATAACAAAAATACATCATTTAATATAATTAATTGAATTATAACATTTAGATACTTAAGGGTGTATGGTTTAAACGTGTACGTAACTTTATACACATATTGATCTCAAAATATACATTCAATAAAATGTATGCAAAAGGTAATTTAAAATACATAACGAAATTGCGCACCGAAATACGATATAGTATACAATATAAATATAATTCAATATATTCAATATATAATATTATTCTTATTATTACATTACCTGTTAGAATTACTGTAAACACCTAATATAGAATTAAAAAAATCAACCGGTAACAGTGTAAAGTGTTTCGTTGAGAATAGAAGATAAATATATTCACATTTGAGCTTCGCTTGGAAATCTGCGCCGTTGAATGCAATTGATCGTTGTGTTTGAAAGTTATCGATACATATAAAAGCTTTTAAGAGGCGAGTTAAATAATGAAATTTTTTAAGGAAAGCAAGTTAGAAAATATCACTTTTATATGACTTACCATTAACATGGTCAAATGTTTTCGAGTGTTTAAAGGAAATTCAACGTTAAATTAATTTTCTTCTTAGCATAATAGTTAGCTTTCTGTCGAACTGATAGTGGTTATGATAACGCTGACCCGATAGAATGGTTTCAATGTGATGAATCTTCTTCGATTGACCATGATATTAATATTACGTGTATTTTGGGCAATGAAATGAAACATGAATGTAATGACAATGATATTCCTCAACGTTTCCAAGTACATATCTGAGGCGTTAGAAATAGAGTTAAGATGGTAGCAGTCACAAATGGAATGTAATTTTACCGAATTAGATCTGCTAAAAAAGTTGATTTAACAGCTAAAAGAACTTCGGGCCCATAAATCTTTAATAGAATTATATTTAATTTCATTGTTTGTATTGCTATTATTGATATTTATGTTCTTTCCTTTTTTTTCTTTTTTCTTTTTTTTTTTAATACATACGTAAAGATGAACATCAGGAGAGTAACTGTTCTATTATCCAAAAATTCTCTCATCCAAACAGCCTTATCCCGCATGTAGTTGGGATCCTACTGTATTAGCTTTTGATTGATCACTTTTGGATAAGTGCGGTCAAAGAAGAATTTACAAAAAGGACTCATTTATTAACTTCGAGCGTCAACGAAGTTTCTGGTTGAGTCCAAATGTAGCCTGTACGTGTTATACTACAATGAGCATCGTAATATCTGCCAGGAGCACGACAATAGGACCATCTTGGACAACGGCAACGGAATTTGCTGTGAAATTCTTCTTTACAGACCTCATTCCACCAACAAGTCCGCTAGAAACAGACATTCGTTCATAACTCATGAATAATGTACAGACTGCAAATATCTATGGAAATTCACATTGGAAATTCATTTCGTAAACACAATTGAAAGGCCAGGAGAAAGGTTAGAGCGAAGATGGTACAATTTTTGATTTGCTGATTGTTAGAAAAGATTCAAGGGTTTTGATTGAGGGATTACTGTCGCTTCTGCACTGAAAATGCCTAGATATGTGATGTATATTGTCTAGGATCTTTCATTATGGCTCATTAAGGACTTTTGATTAATCGCAGCAACACGAAATCTGCAGAATGAAAACGAAGTAACCTCAAGCATACAAGAACTATACGCGGAAATGTCCGGTTAAGGATATACGAACATTATGAACCTGAGAGTGATCCACTTATTGGATATTTCATACATTTCGCTTGCATTAATTACGTGCATTCTCTGAATTTTTTCACTCTTAAATTTCCCATAAATGCATAAAAATCCGCAGTTTAATAATAAATGTTTGTTTACAATTTCCTTACCTCTGCCAAATAACCTCTCACGCTTTGATCGCTATAATTTCTCTTTTTAATCATATGTCTCGCGCTTGTCATACATACTTCTGCGCATAAAATTAGTACTAATAACAAGTATAACACTGATCCTTCCTACAAGAGAATCAATTTATAATAATATCTTTATGTTGATATTTTTTGTTATTTTATTATCACAATTTTTAATCAATTTGAAATTAAAAATATACGTATAAAGAAATAAGTGAGAAACGTGGAAGAATGGAATGACAAATATCGAAACGAGCAAATAAAGATGCAATAATATAACAAATTACACTTTCTCTCGATTAACTCTATCGTTTATTGTAGTCCTTACACTGTTGCGCATTTTTGCTAAAATCTTTCGTGCAACGTTTTATGCAATCACTTTTAAGATGTTGTATGAAAAATGTGATAAAGATTGAACTACATATTTAATTTTTAATGCTGTATGCTTCGCACGAATACTTGAAATAACAGAGTACGTACAGGACGTGGCGCAGGCGTACGCTTATTCTTCCGCTTCTGACTTCGTAAATCGATCGTTGCAGAAATTTCAATTTTTGTATTTACTTAGATTTACTTAGCGTCTCCTTAATTTTGTAAAGTATTGTTTAAATTAACATAATTATTAAAACAAATAGACAATATTGCTCAAAATTCATCATTCGACAGAGTTTTCTTGTAACAAATATTACTTGAAATTTTCATATCACTTAACGTGATCACAGTCAAATAAATTATGTTTATTATCAGCAAAATATACACGGATCCACTATTAGAGAAAAAGTAATCTTCTGATAATATATTGGGCAACTACCTTACCTACCTCGGGGTGCCCCTGAAACCCGGAGACCATCTCAACTGTTGAATACTCAGTTCGTAAGTATGAATAATCGATCCGATCCGAATACTCGAAAGAATCGAGTAGCTCGAATTGTCTCGATCGGTTTGAAATAGTTAAGTGACTCGAACGATCTGAACAGGTCGTACATATTTCGTACATTACACGTAGTTTATACCTTGCGTTAAGCGAACGCAATGGTATAATTAATTTGTACAAAAGATATACGATCTACTTAGATCGTTAAAGTTACTCGATTCTTTCACGCTGCTCGGATCGAATCGATTATTCGAACGGACAAACTATGTATATCTCGGCTCGTTTTCTGTGAGTAATAGTAAGAGATCTAGCACTAAAACAGATAATTCGTATTGCGTACTCTTGTCTCAATTTCGTCTATGTTCATTGGTGATCTTCTTATTTTTTCATCTCTAGTATGACTTACCAGACTTGGCAGTAGATTCAATATTTTGTGTGTAGTTACTATTATTTAATGAAAAAAGATTTTGGTTAAAATAACTAATAATTTATTTTTTCTTTTTATACAATAAATATATATGCTCTGTGTGTGTGTGTGTGTGTGTGTGTGTGTGTGTGTGTATGTGTGTGTATAACAAATATTTATTAAAACTTTAAGTATAATAAAAATTAAAACATGTATAGTTGTGACTACACACATAAATACAGATCGTAGAATCTATACTCTTCTTGGTTCTAATAAAAATTAACTGTGATACATTCATATTTCGCGAAGTAAATCAAATAAATTAAAGTTATTCAATTTATTACCGCTTATTATTATAATAGGTCGGATATTGAAAATCGATAACACACATGGCTGGCAATTATGAAAGATAACCTCACATATCATGTTTATGAAATTTTTATTCAATATTTTAAAATTTCATTGAATATTTATATATTTTCCATAGTTATAAAAATGAAGTCATCCCAATGGACATATATTATAAAAGCAACTAAATTATTTGAAAGTTATACTATTTAATTGATTTTAGTGTATTATTAAGTGAATTTAGTATTTCAGGATATAATGATGGAATTATCAAAAGACACCATTGATGGTCTTGCTAATATTCTAAACACAAATATTGTTACTGACGATAACTTTCTACAAATTATAGGAATGGCTACTTCATATATATATGAAAATCCTACAGAAATAAAATGTGAGTATTTGTTTTGGTATAATTGTCAAACACACATAAGATTAATTAACATAATTATTGAAACTAATAAAATTTCAGGCACTATCAAAACATCTGATGCGAAACCAATTTTAACAAAAAAGGTTTTTGCTGATGTGGTATGTTTACTTATAGAGGCTACCCGACATGATTTAGATGAAGAAAGCTTAAGAAGTTTTTTAAATCTTGTATATATTGGTGAAAAAAGAATTACGAAATTATGCGAAGTATACATTAATAATAAAAAGGCAATACAGTCTCAGTTGGAATTGATAGGCAATAATCCACCTCACATTATTGATATAGACTGGCATTTAGATTACTGTGTCAAGGTAATTGATCGGTGAATAGAACACCGATCATTTCATTCACTGATGCTTTATTTGCTCTTATTCATGAAAGTCATTTTCAGTTGGACACATGCAATTCACTAGGTGTTCCTCTTTATCATGTGCGACTTAGTACTAAGAAACATGAAACAATAGATCATGTAACATTTTCATGTACAATACAACAGTTACAAGAACTGGTATTTAAGCTCAAAGATGCCATCAGATACTCAGAGAAGCTTACTAATGTTTAGCTGTATTCTTTAAGTTATTGATTTGCTGCATATAGTATGATCCATGTATATTTTCAAATTTCCTTGGAATTATTTTTGTCTTAGCTATTTCTATTACAATATGTGAGTTTCTATAAATTATAATTATCAGCAACTTATAACATTTATGTATATTAACATTTACACAACAATTATTATAGTAATCATTTAATAATAAACTCAATATTTGTACGTATAAGTGTAATGGTAAAATCTTATACAAACAACAGACCGTGTAAAGTATAATCAACTATATTTTTATAATCAAAAGAACATCATCTACTTTACGTAGTATTATTACTGTATTGATAACGCGCGCGCTTCAGAGTATGCGCGCGGGCACACAAACATACGTAAAACATGTACATAAATTTCAAAACAAACGACGATCAACGTTTTGTTATAAATAAAACAAAATTTCGAAAACTTCGATATTGAAATTTAAAATTTCGATATTGAAATTTTTTTACACAAAATTATACACACATTTTTCACTCGCTCACTCATTCAGGTACACCTTGTATACAAAAGAGTCGCGCGCGCACACAACTAATAACTTATTAAAAATACGTTGTTTTTTGCTCTACAATCAGGCATCTCTCTAAAAATTGCTTCCTCATATTAGACAAAAAATACTATCGTTACATCCTTAATACCTAAAAATATGCGTGTCAAATTATATTAATAATCGATAATTTTTTTTATATCTAATACGTGATATAGACTTCTTTGAATCATTATACACTATTTACAAGTAAATGTATCTAAAAGGAAAAAGAAAATCATCCAATATTAAAAATTTATCTATACATTAACTCTTTCTTTCTTTCCGGCACTTATCAAAATTAATAGTGGACTTCTTATCCATGCGTGCTATTTTAATAATTCGGTGCGATGCGACACATCGATAATATTAACTAATTAAGCTGGAAAGAGAGAAATCACTTATATAGCGTAATACTTTTTCTCATCTTCTTAAACCATTTAACAACGATTTTCTCTTGCTCTCGATTTCCTAACATTACTTCATATATAAGATTACTGTGATAAGGCCTCGGACAATTTACTATAGTTGTTTCCTTTTTAAAAAGAGGGTATATGCGAAAAAAGAGCCAATCGAAAAAGTGTATCGTAGCTAAATCTACTTGGAACATTAGATTGATTCTCGAGGCTTTGGTTAGATATTTAGTTGACTAAGATATATTAAGAAACAAATAATAAAATTTGTTCAGAAATATGATAAATAATGTAAACTAACAGACTGCGTGAAATTATTTTATAAAAACTCCTCATATAAATATGATTAATTATACGCAGTATCGTTTTCTATATAATCATTATACAGCCCTTATGTTGAACGTGACCTTGAATATATTTAGTCATTTCTTTCATTTTTTTCTTTTTTGTTTAAACCAGAAAAGAGATAGAGAGAAAGAGAGGGAGAGACATGTGTTATGTATTTTTAATTATTACAACTTTTATGTAAGATAAAGATTTAAATATTAGTGATACATTAAACATATTATTGTTTCAATATGTTTAATGCTTTGCAGTTTAAAAATCGTAATAATTAAAATAACAACACGTATTCGTTTTGTATTTTGTAGCAGCGTGAAAAGATTTGTCAGGAATCTGAAATATGTTGAATTACGATTCGATAAAATATTTTGTATAAAATAAAATGTAGTAATATCCGAATATTTTCGTACGTCAACGAACATACAACTTGTATGAGTTGCTTAATGGAAAATTTATGTCTTTGTTTTGTTGACTTGAATCTCAGAATTATTCTGTTGCTCCTCGGTTTTTTCACATTTCTCGTTTTTGGGTTCTTCTACTTTTTCTTTTTCAACAACTTTCTCTGAAACTTGCACTATCTCTGCCTCATTTTGCTCATTCTGTTCTGTAATTTTTTCTGCTATTGCTTCGTCTTTCTTTTCATTGGTGAGATCTCCATTAATTTGTGGAGGAGATTTTTCTTTTTTCGTATTTACACTGTCACTATCCTCATCAGATCGACTCTTTTCCAAATTTTGCCCCTTTGATAGATATAAATTTTGTTCTTTACATTTTATGGCTTCCTTTTCCAACCGTTCCTTATTTTGATCTTGATCGCCTGTACCCAATGGAGATGTTTCTACCTTAGTTTTTGAATTAACGATCGATGTATTTTTATTCTGTCCAACACTTGAACTGGGAGAAAGCGAAGTTGATTTAGAATTTCGAACTGTTTCTGTGGGTATATTAACAACCTCCGTGTTGCAAAAATTTCCAGTCTTAGACAAATTAAATGCACTAACATCTTCCTGTGATGTATTCTCTGGAAGAAGCAGGTTATTAGTCTCAAGAGATGTTGCAATCGCTTGTGTTTCGGGTTTGACCAAGTTATAAGATGCAGGAGAAATTGCTGTTAGAGAGGTAGTTTTAGGTGACTTAGGTGAAGAATAGGTGCTTGGTGGTATTCTTTGAACTGTTGGGGGTTGTGAAACTGGAGAAAAGCCAGTAGTTTGTGGAATATAACTAGATCGTTGATACAATTTATTAATTGAAGGAGGTAAATTACTATGGAAGGCACTGGGAGATGGAATTCCTATTGGTGAACGTATCAAAGGATTTGGGAATCTAGTAGCATCTGGAAATGGTCGTGGAAAGTGAGGATAGATCAGCCCAGGATTCATATTTGGTGTTGGAGAAGGTATAAAAGGACTCGTTGAAAGCATATTTACTGGAGAATTTTTTGGAGATATTGGCGAACCAGTACTTCTACAAATATCTCTTGAGAATGGAGGATTTGGGTAATTCCTTGCACTAGGGGAATATGGAGGTGGTGAAACGATAGGTGAATTAACTGTTGATACAATTGGAGATAAAGTTTTAGGATCTATCTTCATCATACTCAAGTTCCCATTTTTAGAACTGCTAGATGTGTTTGTAGTTGTTGTTGATGCCATTGTTGACTGTTCTTTTTCTTTACATTCATTACCAATACCATACATTGGCTTCACTCCAGATGCGGGATTACCCAAATATCTTGGCATGTTTCTCATTTTAAAAATTTTAGCTGGTTTAGATTGAATTGTCTTACTTCTTTCGAACAGCGTTGTTTGATGTAATTGGTTTTGTGTCTCCTTACTTTGATTTTTAACTGCTACATAATTGTTTTTGGAAAGTGTAGGATTCCAGCATCTTGGAGGATCACGAAGAGTCTTGTAACCTACTGCTTGACTTTGCTTTTTAGAGACAGAAAGAACCTTCTGTAAAGAGTGTGATGTAGCTATTGGAGAAGTAGTTATTAACGAAGTAGCCCTAAGACTATCCTTTACATTTGAATAAATATGTTTGCTCTCTGTTGTGATTGCACTACTATTAGGTGCATAAACGGGCACATTTGGAATATTTGTATGTTGCTGCTGTTTATTACTGGAATCAATAGCGATTGATGGCGAACCATTCTTTCTCCCGATTTTTAATAAATCTGGGATATCGGATTTACTTCTTATTTCCGTTTTGTTTTTTTCTTTAGAATTTTCCCCAATTTTAGCACAAATATCGTTAATTTTTGAACCAGAGGCTCCAATTTTTGCACAAATTTCATTTAAATTAGAACCCTTCGTAATCAATTCATTTTTACGAATTGTTGGTTTCATCAAAGAGATTGGAATAGCATCGGGACAAGGAGGCACTGAATATGTATTAGTTATTTCCAAATTCGCTTTCAAAACGGACTCTTTTGAAGTACTTGGACTTAGATAACTACTTTTCAAAGAAGAAGAAACATTCAAGGAAGGTATAGTAAATGCTGTGGAACTGTCTGATACTGAAGATGTAGGTACTTCAGAAATTGCAGTAGAGGGTATTTTTTGCGTCGTTGATGTACTCAAACTTTTGAGAGAATTTTTCAACATAGTACTATTTACCAAATCCTGGACCATATAAGGAAATGTTGATGTAGATTGGCTTATTGTTGACGTAGAAATTGGATTGATTCCATTACCAACAGACATAGCTAGTGATGTAGAAAGATTTGATGATGCGAGATTATCATTTGATAACGATTCGATTTGAGTGTACGACTTTTGGGAAAGTATATTTGCTTGTCCATTGGTTCTTTGACAAGATTCTGTTGAAATCTGCTCTGATACATATGGTTTTTTTTCTACAATACTTTCTCCTTGAGAAGAATATTCTTCCTTCTGATCAGTTGATTGCACATTTCTTACATTTATTTCCGTTTCTTTCGTTTCAGAATTAACTGAAGTACTTGGGTATGTTGATAAAACAGCTTCTGTGGCATCCAGTAATTCTACTTTCTGTGATATGGCTTTTGTAGAACATGGAACTAATGATTTGGTTAATGTAACCCCGCCATTATTTGTCATTACTTGTGCTTTTGAAGAATCAAAAGAATTTTTCAGCTCTGTAGATTTTAAGTTTTCAGTAATCTTTACGTCTACCTTTTTAGATGACTGTGGTGTGATTTTCCTATCTTTCGTAACCTTTTTCAAAGAAGCATTGTTACTGCTAATTTGTCCAGTTTTCGGTTGGAATTGTAATTTCACACTTAAAGCATTGATTTTCGATCCTGTATTTATAAATTTTACCTCATTTCTTGAATTTTGCTTAGGATTTTCCAATTTATCCGCGATAATATTATTGTTATTTCTTGATGACTCCTTTTGATCTTTATTTTCAATGTTATTATTTCTAATTTCATGTTCACTCACATATTGTGCCATTTCTTGTGATTGAATACTTTTCTGTAAAGTTGTTTTATCTTCAACATTGTTATTATCCGATCGATCTTTCGATTCCTCCTCATATTTAAGGTTTATCGTATTTTCTATTCCTTTTGTTAATGTTTTCACAGTTTCTGTTTGATTGGAGCATTTTTGGTCACCAAATTCATTTAATTTCGAAGAATTATCAGACTCGCTAACGTCTTGTTTGTCTGAAGATGGTTTGTTTCCTTCACTGACTTCAGATATATTATTTTTGCTATCATTTTCTTCAACTATTGATGTATTTATTGTTTCAATGCTAGTAATGGATTCTTCAACTTTTGTATTTTTCTTAAATTGTTGGTCCGTTATATCTGTAATACTCATAATACCAGTTTCAGAAATTTTCAACTGTACTTCTTTCCATTCCCTTTTTATTGATTTTTCTTCTTTTGATTCAATGGAATCAATTCCAGCATGAAGTAAAGTTGTTTTATAATTGACATTATCTTCAGAAAGTTTTATTCGCTTTGGAGAAGATTCAAATATTCTGTAACTTAAATGCAATGGCACTTTCTGAAATAAATATGATAAGGTATTTATAGAAAAAATTTCAATAGAATTTCCAAATATTTTCAATAGACTGTTGATACTTACTCGTCTCCAATGATAAATATACATCACATCCATCAATGTATAATTACTACACAGTGGTTCCTCTTTATACATTACATCCACCCTATGTGCATCAGTTAAGCCATACTTAGCTCGTATAAGCTTTTGTAAATGAAAAATAGTCACTGCAGCAGGACAACGAAGATACCGCCTCAATAAAGGTTTTACAGCTATACCTTTGATGTCCTTGGATGGACTAAAGTATTCTAATGATAAACTAAGTGATTCATCTGGAGAATATATATGCGATTCAATTGGTTCCCCTCTTGCCTCTGGAGATGTCGCTTGAGTACATGCTTCAGGATGTTTTAAATAAAAGTCTCTTCTACATCGCATCTCATCTGTAATATAAATATTTAAATGAATCATCATTACATTATTCTTTTGTTAATAATAATACTTACTTTGATAGCATCCAGGTACCAGTTTATACACAATGTCCTGCAAAGTGTGGTCTGGACGAATGTTGAGTAGTGGTTTACTTTTGTGCACCTGTACCTCACATATTGGACAATACTTATTGTTCTCCAGATACTTGACAATACAGCTCCTGCAAACTGTAGTGCGACGTTAATCGCCGCTTACATCAATATGTTGGAATCGTCGCTTAACCCTTTTGCAATGATGAAACTGTATTTATTCACCACAGACAAAAGGATTAAAAAAGCGACAGAAGAATACACATACACGAATGCAAACACTCTATGATAGTAGTGGCATCAATGAAATATCCACCGCATAATTTGCACGTCAGCTGATCGTTGAGTTTGGACAACCTTAAGCGATGCCCTCCACTCTGACCTGACATCCTGCAGTAAGAAAACTGTATTAATCATATATATTTAACCCTCACAGTCAACAAAAATATCACACAAATTCTAATAACACAAAACGTTAATAATATTGAATGATATGAAATATTAATAAACAAGAACTAAAATGATTTTTCTCAACTAGTTTTAAACAATTTGCGCTATTATATCCAAGTAGAATCGTTAAAGCATTAAACTTACGTGGTAAATGACGCGAAAACTGTTCGTTTTATCTAGTAATCGCCATTTGATTAAAGAAGTCAGGAAAGTTGGGTCAGAACTCGAGGTGAAATTTCACGAATTCTCATAATGAGAACATTTATTAAAAAACTGACTCAAATCCGTTAAAAACAAATAATCTCTTCGAAAACACAGAGCGTTTTCTGATTCTACGATTTTTTAAAATTTGAGTCAATCTAGTTCATTGTAAAATAGGCCACGGTACCAGGAAAAACTCTGAGGACGACAGCAAAACAAAATGGTGGATAAACAATCATGCCAATGACATTTCCGAAAACATGAGTCTCCTTTCAGGTGTAGTCCTTAACCATATTTTACAAGAAAAAAGTAAAGAAAAGAAGATAATAACCAAAATTAATAAATTACAACAAACATTGTATTTACTAAGAAATATATGAGTACTAAGGGCTATTATAACAAATTAACGGTATCGTTTATCGATATGAGTATTTGAGTACTTCATACAATTCAGAGATGGCATTACTAATACGTAAATTTAAATTTATATATTATTTCATTCGAAATTAATATTTAATTCGAATTATATTCGATCTACAAATCAATTTAAAATTATTTAAATTGCATAAGAATATTTTGCTATATATTATATTTTCATTAAAATGTAAATGTAAATATATTAAAATCTGAACTTGTGCAACATGTATCGTATAAATATCACATATGTACATATTTTACACTTATTTCAAATGAAAAATCTGTCCATTTTTTATGCATCTCTTAATTATTAGAAATAACAGTTTACATATTATAATGAAATCATAAAATATTATATTTAGATACAATATGGTATGTAAGTAAAGTATTAAATAGAGCAGTTTCAATTTTGTTTTATTTTACAGTAATTAAATGCTTATATATATATATATATATATATATATAATGTTATTATAAATACATATTAGATCATAATCTTTCATTTCATCTGCTTTTACTTTACAAATATTCATTTTTATAAAAATATATAGAAAACCGAATTTTAAACAATTCAGATAGTAAATTAGATTAGGATTCGTAATCTACTATTCTTGTAATTTATGATCGATATCCAAACATTTACACAACAGAGTAAATTCAGTTTTTATATTAAGAGAACACATATAAAATATTAAATATCTTTTTTTAAATAATGAAATCTGATGATTTTATTTAATTATATGTAAATACTTAACTTGTTGAATCTAGTTCTTCCATATCCTTCAAAAAAGTTAAATAGTATTTGAAATGATTACTTTACAAGATATTAGTAAACAACTTATGAAACCAGCAAAAGATCTTGCCGATTGGAAATTTCCATTATCTCAGGTATATTACACTATTAAAGTTATTATAATTCAATATAAGTAGAATATTATTGTGTTATTCTAGATTTTAGAAGAATATTATGCTTTATTAGAAGAACCATGTAATATCAATTTTGGGGAAGCAGCGCTTATTCTACAAAATTCAACTAACATATACGTTCGAAGAATTGAACATCTAGTCAATGAAGCAGAAATTTTGAGACAAACATTTTTCGGCTATGAGTAATTATTTATCTTACATTCAATGAAAGATGTATGTATTGTAGCTAATAATTTCTTTATTTTTTTTTTATTAGGGAAAAAGGAATAAAGAAGTCTATGAATAAAGAAAAGAAAATTTTTAAAAAGAGTCATGTTGATTTGGGAAATTTTGTAATGATTGACTTAGAAAAAGATATTGGGAAACATATTGATAAAAAAAATCAATTTCGAACACAGAAGAAAGTTAAATTGTTAAGTCGTCGGTTTACACAATTAGAAAATGATGCCCTGCAATTATGCATTCCTATTCAAGTATATGATATTTTAGGAGAAATCATTGGAAAGAAATATGATTTTCGGTAAACAGCAATATCTTTGTTCTATTTTAATTTTTATGTGATAGCTTTAACTTTTTAATTTTAAGGTGCAATCAAGCCATAAATACAAGTGGAATGTTGGTGAATGAATTAACACCATATGATTTTGCTCATATATATAGATCTTATATTGAAGAAGGAAGAAATTCATTGTCATTATATTCAGAACCAAAAACTCCGGGTACAGGAACCTCAGGATATCATTCAATTACTTCACCAAATGATAATGAATCTATTACACTTGTTTATGATGAATTTGAAGATGAACAAAATTCTTCATTAAGGGAAAATGATTCACCAGTAAATGAATTACAAAGTATGGAGGAACAAAACACAATAAACAATAATCATGAAAGTTTATTTGTTAATAATAGCATTTTAAAACAAGCTGAAAAGGATGAATCAGAAAAAGAACATATCCAACAAAATATGGTGCAAAATGTTAGTAGTCAAAATTGCTCAATTCAGCATTTCAAAAACATGAATCAAACTGAACAAGAGTGCCAAGTTAGAGATTCAGTGCAAGTGAATCAAATAAAAAAGAGCGATCAGAATGACGATGAAAATATAGTACAACTTAGTGCAAGTGATCAAATAAAATATGATAAGCAAATAAATCATTTCTCCAAAGAGAGTCAAATTTTTCAACTGAATGAATCAGATAATATACGATGGAAAAATGGATTACCTAGTGTGCGGAAAAGAGGGTATCTCTTAGAAAATTATTCTATTAATTTTACAATTGATGATATTAAATCAATGAAAACATTAATATTTTTATTAGGAATCAAACAACAAAAGTATCAATATGTTCTGTAGATGATATAAATGAATATGACTGGGAACCAATGCCTCTCATTCAAGGAATAAAGCATATTTTTTCTAGCAATTCATCTATCCTGAAACTTCCAGACTACATTTCACTTTTGGAAACAAAATTTGGTTCTGTAAGTATAAATAATAAATTTTAATATTTTGTACCTTATACCAGTTAGAGCTTTTAATAATCTTTTAGATATTTGTATGTCTATGTATTTATTTATTTATTTTCTCTTGTTTGTTTATTAGAAAAAACGTAAATTTACATCAAAACTGTATAAACCAGAATGTTTAGCAAAACTCATTTTACGTGAAACTGAATTGTTTGCAAAGAAAGACACTACTTTATGTACAAAACAGAAGTTTAAACATTTGCAGAAACGTAAGTTAATCCGAAGCAAATCGAGTTTTATATTATTATTGTTGTTGTTGTTGTTGTTATTGTAACTGTAAAATATAATTTTTTTGATAGAGGAAATAGAAGACTTCATGAAGAATTTTGACGAATGTTTAAATGGTATAGGAAAAGAAAATGATGATTCTCAATATGAAGCTGTGACAAATGTTGCTATAGATTTTCATGTATCCCAAAATCAAAATGATTGTATTGAGAATAGTATTGAGGATATAACAAGTAGAAGTTATCGAAAGGATTCAATTGAAAATAATATTGAAGATATAACGAGTAAAAGTTCTTCACCTACTGACATTCCATTACGATCAACAATTTGTCAAAATACAGTGGATATGCTTGCAGAATCTCCTAACTCATCTAACAATTGGCGTGAATCTTTAACTTCAGAAATTAATTTGTCTTATTCTTTGCCGAATTATCAAATATTAATTGAGGACAAAATGAAAAAGATTTTTGAACAGTCGAATGTTATCACAGAGTTAGATCAGACTGTAGCAAAGTGGCATGCCTCGTTGCAACCAAAACTAGCGGAGGCTGAAATGAGACCTGCATTTCGAATTCGTGATTATTCATCTCATATAATAAAAGTGTTGCAAGCATCAGAACAGGAAAAAATTAATTTCGATAGTGTCGTTCAAGACAAGCCCGCTCGTGAAGTAGCTAGATACTTC
Organism: Bombus haemorrhoidalis; assembly: GCA_014825975.1. Classification (NCBI taxonomy): domain Eukaryota; kingdom Metazoa; phylum Arthropoda; class Insecta; order Hymenoptera; family Apidae; genus Bombus; species Bombus haemorrhoidalis. The sequence goes on from CM026177.1 coordinate 188,354, forward strand.
TTAGCTTCGTTACAATTGGTATATTTATTTTCATTATAACTTATTTACATCTCGAGTTAGTATAAATTGTGATAACTGCTTTGTCTTTGCAGGCAAATACGTACAATGTGGAAATAAAGGCGGGGAGTAGTGATAACGATATAGAAATAACGTTGCTTAATGACAGAAAAAATTATGTAAAGAATTAAAGCAATAACATTGATACTATAGTAAAGACTCTCTAAGAGCTGAGGAGTTGGTTTTGCTAAACGATTGGTAAACCATAGGCATTATTCTCTAAGTTAGTACGTACTATGTTGGCGGTAGTTTGTCTGGCGGACGCAAAGAGAAACAGCGAGTGAAGAAGAAAGATCCATCGGCCAAATCAACGTAATTAAACTTTTTAGTTTCGTATTAATAAAAAAACTAATATGTAAATGAAATCCTTATTAAGAAAAAGCTGAAAATATAAAGATTTTGTCATTGTATTGATATTGTCTCGCCGATACGAAGACGATACGAATCTTAAAAAGAAAGTCATTGGCGTATCATGCTACTGAGGATAAAACATAAGCACGATTGAAGTGATGAACTTCGTCAGCAGTTATAGAGTCTTTATTGTATTACGTTTTTGTACATACATATATACAGTGATGGGAGTTTGTGTACAGTTTTGATTTATGTATTATACATACAAGTATGGATACGGAGGAAGTAAATTAAAATTATCTTTTTTTATACGGATACTAATATCATAAAATTTCTCAAAAATATACCAAATTTTTAATAAAATAATACACATTTATTGCTCATATCAGTTTAGGATTAAATCACTTTAAATTTACCGCCATATATAATATAAAACTAAAACTTATTTTGCTAGTTGTACCCTTAATAAAAGATAATCGCGCATGCGTTATCGCAGAAATATCATTGCTTGCCGGCTGTGGTGGTAAGTATTCAGGTGCGTTAGTTTACACTGAAGTCGTTTAAAGATGAGTTCTATTTTTTTTACATAATCATTTTTGTTACAATGATTAATCACAATTATTGATATAAAATACATTTTTCGTTACATATTTATGAAGTATTTAAAGAATTATCTATGTTTAGCATTTTGCCAAAATGTTATATATACATATATATATATAAATCAATTAGATTCTTTAAAATATCATTTTATTAGCTTAAAACTCTTGAATGAATAAAAGTTGTATCTAAGAGAAATTGGATACTCTATTAAATTACTTGATAGTAACAATTCAGCCAATTCAAATCTATTTGCTTTCCCCTTCTTTCTAATTTGTTTGATATATTAGGGATACAAGTCTCTTTAGGAGCGTATGATTTTTATAAAGTTTCCTTTGGTAAGTTAAATGTAATACCTTGTTGGTTACAAAAGCGATAAATAAATAATTTTTAAGGATTTGACATACATGTAATCATGGAAAAGAAAGCTTCTATGAAATCTACTCAATGGATACTGCAACCATGGAGCCTTTTGTTTCTTATTCTAATTCAATTCTTGGTACAATTTTTAACATCTATCTATCTTTATACTTATGTGGCCCATGTGGAAACAGATGTTCTTATTATGCGAAACCAAGACTTTTTAGAAACTGAAAAATTGGTAAGGAGGAAACGAAGTAGTGCTTTACCTGTGACAGAAGATAATAAAGTTTCAGATACATCCAGAGTATGTATTATCAATATATAGAACAAGGCACTTATAATCAAAGGGGCACAAGTGATATTTTTCAAATTTTTTAATTAAAAGCAGAAGTGGCTAATTAGATCATTAAGTACAATATACATATATATAATTTAATATCATTATATAAAGGTATCATTTAAAGGCTAGAAAAATTGAAAATCTAAGCAAATAGTATTGAAATAACATGCAAGTGTAATAACATTAGTTTCCATATATTCAATAACTCATAAACTAAAACATGAAATTCATTAAAAATATGTGCATATACTCCTTGCTATGTCAAGCATTAAATATAACTTAATTTTCATAAAGACTTCACAGTGCAATCTTTTTTAACATATTTGAATTTCAAACTTGATTACCTTGATATCGGAAAAAGGTCACTTGCATCTTTTTGATTCTAGTTGCCTTACATAAAAATTATACCTTATATTTATATTTTCTATATTTTAGATTTGGCAAGAGAAGGATACATTAAAAGAATCTAAGAAAGTAACTTCATCTCCCATAGCAAAAACAGGTTTGGCATCTTCTCCAATTACTCCTATGGGACATGATTGGGTATGGTTAAATGCAGATACTCGTGTGCAGGTTAAATATTTAACTTTTCTTAATAACCAAAGATAATAGAAATGTGTTAAATTTTATTCATAGATATTACACATTTTAGCTCGATGCGATTGAAAATTTTTGTCGATCGTCAATGAAATATTGTCCTCCGGGGTTACCAGGAGCACCAGGAAGTCCAGGAGCTCCCGGGGAACCAGGTCTTCCCGGATTACGAGGAATGACTGGTCCGAAAGGACCACCTGGTTTGACTGGTCCTCCTGGTCCTCGTGGACCAAAAGGTGATATAGGACCAGCTGGTTTTGATGGAAGAGATGGAATACCGGGGGAACCTGGACTTGATGGAATTCCTGGACGTAGTGGTACAGATGGATTATCTGGTATGAATGGTAAACCAGGACTAAATGGGTCTCCTGGTCGGCCTGGACGTAATGGAACAGATGGTATGCACCTTTTGATTTAGAAAACTTTGGTATTCATTAATTTTATATCTAAAGATACAATATCTTTAGGAAGGCCAGGTCAAATGGGACCTCAAGGACCAATTGGACCACGTGGTAACTTAACATTATTTCAAATTCCCTCATTCTAATTGCACGTGGATGAAAAAGAGATACGTTGATGATGTGAACAACTTTAGGAGAAATGGGTCCTCCTGGTAGACCAGGCTCACCAGGACAAGATGGCAGGCCAGGGATAACAGCCTGGAAGGTGAACATGAATGATTATAATATAAACGACTTATTGATTCCTCCTTCTATTCTAGGCAAGTACCTTCTTTATTTTTAAATAACTATACTTTGAAAATTTGCATACTCAAATAATATAGCTTTTATAAAATCTTTCAGATGATCGAATGTTACCTTCAACAGTAAATTCGACTGGTTTAATTTCCATTTATGAAGGAACTAATTTACGATTAAAATGTGCAGCTAGTGGAAAACCTGAACCTACTGTTCAATGGTTTAGAAGCGATGGTGGTGTCATTCCTATAGGATCTTGGCACGGTAATATAAAATTATAATCGTGTCAGTAACGAAATTATGAACTTTCACAAAATTATATAATTATATAAGTATACAATTTTATTGAACAGTGACTTCTGTAATTGGACATACATTTAATATCAGTGTAGTTAACAGAGAACATATGGGAGAATATATTTGTGTAGCTGATAATGGAATTCCACCTCGAGCATTGAAAAGAATCAAACTTCAAGTTAAATGTAAATATTTTGATATACACATTTATATATACATATATATTTTATTTATTTCTTTTATTAAGAAAGTATTGTTTACCAGTTCCACCTTTCATTCGAATTCGTAATCAAATGATTCGCGCACGCAGTCAAAGTACTGTAGTTTTAGAATGTGAAGTTGAAGCATTTCCAGAACCAATTGTTTATTGGGAACGTGAAGATCGTAGACTTAAAATGTCTGAGAAATATAGACTTGAAGTTTATGACAGGAGAGATATGTATAAGGTAAAAGATAATAGTGTCCTATGCAATATGTTTATATATATTTCCATATACTTCTATCTTAATGTAATATTTTAGCTTAAAATGCGTCTGAAGATTGCAAAGATAACATCAGCAGATTATGGTACATACCATTGTGTTGTGAAAAATGATATTGACACCACTAAAGGATCATTTACAGTCGATGGTAACATATATTTTTAGCTTCAATATTTTTCAAATAATTACATGAATATTGACATTAAAATATTTTGTAGATGATGCGAAGAGTATGGAAAAGTCAAAGCTAGGAAAACAACAACACGTTACATATGGAAAGCCTGCGCCACAGCATGTTGATTTAGATGAACTCTGTGCACCACATGAAACTTGCGCTGCTTGCCCTGTTTTAAGATGTACTTTTACAGATGTTGCTGAATATTTAAATATTCAGCCACTCAAAAATGTCAACTTTACTGGACTTCCATTGAGATTGGCAGGTGAAGTACATTTATTATTTATTTTTAATATAAATGTACAATTATAGGTTGTACATAATTAAATAAATTAATGAGATATTAATTTTATTTAATTTTGTAGATGGTGTAATAGAAGCAGTGGGAAAACCAGTTTTAAAGGGTACTATGGATGATCATTATGGAAGCTGGATGCATGATACTAAATCTGATGGTTATCCAGAGAAATTTTGGGTTACCCGAAAGAATGAAACTTCTTTCATATATGAATATGAGTCAAAGGATCGTTTTAAACATGGGAGTTCATATGCCATTAAACTACCATATCCATTTCAGGTATATCATACTATTTTTAAAATTATGTGTTATTATCTCATGTTAAATTTATTTTTAGGGAAATGGGCATATAGTGTATAACAAATCTTTCTTTTATAATCCCATAAACCGATCATCAATTTTTCGATTTAATCTTCATTCTACTTCTGATCAAGTATGTGGTAAGGAATTTTCGCGGTGCGAATTACATCTTCCAGGTTTATTAGTGAACACGAGGAATTATTTATATACACCGAATCATAATTTTAATTATGTTGACTTCAATGTTGATGAAAATGGTAATTATATCGTAATTTGTTTAAAAAAAATATTTCTCCTTAAATAAAAATAGTGAATAAAACGTATATTATTTTAACAATAGGGTTATGGCTAATATACGGCTTACCATCGAATAATACAATAGTAATAAAGATGGATGCGACTAATATGAATATTCAACATGCATGGAACATTAGTATAGATAATCATAAATTTGGAGAAATGTTCATTGCTGGAGGAGTGCTTTACGCTGTTCATAGCGTTACGGAAGAAACAATGAAAATAAGGTAAAATTTAAAAAAAAGAAAAGGAAAAGAATAAAGAAGTGTTATAAGCTTAAAAAATAAAAGTATATTTTATAATATATTTTATTTTATAATTACATATCGATATGTTACTTATAGGTTGGCCTTTGATCTTTATAAAAATGTTACAATACCTGTTCATTTATCATTCACGAATCCTTATCACAAAACTACGGCAGTCAGCTACAATCATAAAACAAAAGTAAATATTTTAAAGTTTAAGAAATAAAACAAATTAAATAAGGATTTTAAAGCTTATTGTGATGTTCTTTTTATTTCTAGGAACTTTATACTTGGAATAAAGGAAATCAATTGGCCTACCCGATTAAGTATCAGGGCTCTGCAAATGCTACAGCAAAAGAAGAATTCAGGGTTAAGGAAACTGGAGTTTGAGGCTACCATCAATGTGAAATTGAAAAATTGGTGAAACATATATATTTTATCCTTTAAATTTTTATTAATGTATTAACAAAAGAAGACAATAAGAGAAATAAAGCTTTTCTCTCCATTTAATCTTGTGTTTGAAAACCCTTTTTTGTTAACTCAAGAATTTTAGATTTGTATAATTCAGTTTATTTCGCTATAATAATTGAAAGTTACCAACCATGTTCAGTAAATATTATACTCTAACATTACAGCTGGCTAAGAAGGAGATCGAATGGTACACTAATATCTGGAGTTGATTATCTTCTTCAGTTTTGAAAATTTGTATCTGCAATAATAAAAGATTGTTATAAGTATAATCTAAGAGAATTCTGTGTTTACAAAATTCGATTTCAAAATTAACCGTATTAAATCTTAGATTATCGTAAGATATAAATTATTGTATTTAAATTATTGTATTTAATTGTTTTCTTTAGATTGACGATAAATTTAAAAAATTTTAATTTTTTTAGCGCTTTTAGTAGACGTAAATTCTTCCATCATCAAAACTATTTCTTTTAGAGTTTATCTTTTAAGCTCTAAACAAATTTTGAAACGTGGTAAGTAAAATTATTTGTTCAATATAGTTCGGTAAGATGGCGCATGATGACATATTTAATCAAATAAAGAGTAAGAAAGTAGTCTAAGTGAGTAAGAGAAACAGAAAATGCTTTGACAAGTCTTTACTTTTAGTCGGGTCCTCGTAGTTTCTCCTTGATTAAGAGGGAATATTCGCAATTTTAAGGCGAAATTTGACCTGCAGGAAAATAAATGACATGATTCGATGTTAAAACAATAAAAACGAGGAAGGATATTCATGAATGGAAAGCTGAGAAGCATTCTACCTGAAAAAATGGTAAGTATGATTGAACAACTCGACAATTTGATCTGTCGAAAATATGGTGTCAATTCTAACCTTGCAAAGGTTGAATATGATAGAAACTGTCTTATAGTAAACTTCACGTAAAATTTATGAATCTTCAATGATTTATTTAAACATCTGTTCGTTTCAACCTTTTTTCAGACCTTTTTCCTGCACATTACATGGATGTCGATAACCTCACCTTCAACTTGTTTGAAGTAATCAAATTTTCTCATTTATATTTCTTTCTCTGTTTGCTTTTTTTTTTTCTAATCTACATATTTGAAAGACAGAAATTGGTCTATCAAATTCAATTGTAAAAGTATCGTAATGATGTGCCGATGAACAGTCTTCATTGGAAATTTTTTGTCATTTAATGTATATTGATCACTTCAATATTTTCTGTTATCTTATAATACTGCAAATAGTTTATTCACTTCAATTATCCAAATAAATTTTAAATATATCTATTATCTGATCTGTCAGTAATTATTTATGAGCAATTAATACGTTATACATGTACCTTATATTATATTTACCTTACAGATAAATTAAATATAATTTTTAATGAATATTAAATAAATTCTTTGTATACATAAACAAAGAAAATTTATATAGACTTTTTTATCACTATCAATAAGTTACAAAAGATTAATTTAACAAAGTATGTAAATCTATACATATTATACTATGATACTAGGGGTATGATACTAGGTAATGTATCATATGTATACAATTTTATTTATATCATCTTTTTGTTACTTTCAAATTATTATTTTCTCCTAGATATTTTTACTCAATTATTTATAATGTTTTGAGAAAATATTTTCAATATTCTGATTAGTATATTTTGCATTTACATAATATTTAATATTGCTACATGTTTTACGATTTTGAAGAAGACAATGCTGTTTATTTATAAATATTATACTGTACACGCAGATCAAAAATATGCTTAATATGAGGACTATCAGGACTTAATATTAATATGAGGACTTAATATGAGCCTATCTCATAAGATAAAATATTTTTATATATAACAGTGATAAAATTAAATTAAATTTTCGTTATACAAGATTTATATTTAATATTATTTAAAAATTAAAAATTAGTCATATAGTATAGTCATAACTATAACAAGACAGAAATTATTTTAATTTTTAAGATAAACATTTTATGTATTATTCATCAATATAATCCTACATAATGTACCTACAACATGAGTGTAAGATAATCTCTTATGAGATGATATTACTAACATACTTAGTAATGTAGTCAGAAACAATGATACTGTGTTAAGAGGAGATACAATTATATTATAAAATAATCCATTTAAATTTGTACATTGTTTAACTGTTAATACCAATTTTATTAATATATTTGTTAACAAGAATTGAAGAAATAGTATTTTTTATGTATCTATTGTATGTAAAAATATTTAGTTGTTATTAAGTTATTCCTTATTTTCAAACATATTATATACATATACATACATAAATTATGTATATATATATTCAAGTTTCTTTTACAGGTTGCAATGCCATGGAGAAATTTCCACTGAAAGGTACAACATTATCGAACAATACAATTCCACAAAATCATCAGCATACATTAACTACGTACCAGTCAGTTGATACAAAGGTAAAAATTAATATATGAAGAAATTTAATAAGGGAATAATAAAAAAGGAATAATAATGGTAACAAAAATTTAAAGAGTGAAAACTTTGATTAATTATAGATAGAAAATTCAGATGATGTATACTTCGTAGAGGATGTCCGATCGCGAAATCGAAATACTGCACGTGACAGTACTATAAGCAGCGACGACGACATGCTGGAAGTTAATAATGTAAATTCTCATCATGGACAGAACACCGTTCTTTCGGAACACTGTATCCGTATCGACGATGCTTCCTCTCACAGTATGTAATAAATAATGTAATCTTTTAATATTGTAATTTGCACTTAATTTGTAAAAATAGAACATAGTTTCATTCTGTATTGCTCAATTGTATTTCAGTTTCAGTTGATTCCGATGACATTCCTGGTATCGGACAATATGATGACTTTCACACGATTGATTGGCAACGAGATATCGCTCGAGATAGAATGCGTCATCGATATATTGTGAAAAAGAAACATGATTCTATTTGGGGCTTAATCAAAGGAGCTCATGATGCTTGGTCTGGATGGCTCTGTGTTTTGCTAGTTGGTCTCTTTACAGGAGTTGCGGCAGGTATTATAGATATAGGGGCTTCTTGGATGACCGATTTAAAATTTGGCATATGCCCACAAGCATTTTGGTTAAATAAAGAACAATGTTGTTGGAGTTATAATGAAACAACTTTTGACGGTGGTAACTGCTCTCAGGTGTGTGCTTTATTATTATCTTCTCTTTTATAATAATGTTCAAGTTTGTATTTCATAATCTTTTCTCAGTGGTGGACATGGCCAGAAGTATTTAGTCAGTCAAAAGATGGTGCAGGACCTTACATGATCTCATATATGTTTTACATTGCTTGGGCTCTTTTGTTTGCTTCACTTTCTGCCTCATTAGTAAGAATGTTTGCACCGTACGCTTGTGGTTCAGGAATTCCTGAGGTAAATATATAAAAAATGAAAATAAAAACTGTAATGATTTTTTAATTATACTGAAAAATCATGTTTTAGATAAAGACCATCCTAAGTGGATTTATTATTCGTGGATATTTAGGAAAGTGGACATTAATAATTAAATCAGTTGGTTTGATTCTATCGGTCTCAGCAGGTTTAAATTTAGGCAAAGAAGGGCCGATGGTTCACATAGCTTGTTGCATAGGAAATATATTTTCTTATCTTTTTCCAAAATATGGCAGAAATGAAGCAAAGAAAAGAGAAATTTTATCAGCAGCTGCTGCTGCAGGAGTTTCAGTTGCTTTTGGTGCTCCAATTGGGGGTGTTCTTTTTAGTCTTGAAGAGGTATGTATCAGGAGAATGATAGTTTGATATATCTAATGATTGAATATATTTAACATTTTCCAGGTGAGCTATTACTTTCCACTAAAAACTTTATGGAGATCATTTTTCTGTGCTTTGATAGCTGCTTTTATTTTACGATCTATAAATCCATTTGGCAACGAGCACTCTGTGCTTTTTTATGTTGAATATAATAAGCCTTGGATATTTTTTGAGCTAATACCCTTCGTCATGCTTGGAATAATTGGTGTAAGTTTATCTTTCTGTAAATTTTCTTCTATAGTTAAAAGACAGTTAAATTATCCTTTTCCCTTTCTCTTTCTTTAAATAGGGCGTGATTGCTACTTTGTTTATTAAAGCAAATCTGTTTTGGTGTCGTTATCGTAAAACTTCAAAATTGGGCCAGTATCCAGTTACCGAAGTTCTAATTGTAACAGTTGCAACTGCTGTTATTGGATATCCAAATCCCTATACACGAATGAGTACAAGTCAACTCATTTATTTATTATTTAGACAATGTGGAGTATCAAACGCAGACATTTTATGGTAGAAATTCCCTCTTTTATTCTTTAAAATTAACATTAGTTTTAAAGTATAGTAAATTTCTCTTTTTGTTTATATAGTGATTATAATAGAAACTTTACTGCTGTAAAATCAGCGATTGAAGTTGCAGCAGCTGGCCCCGGAGTTTATAAAGCGATATGGCTTCTCGTCTTAGCGTTAATTCTAAAACTTGTTATGACAATATTTACGTTCGGTATGAAAGTACCTTGCGGATTATTTATTCCATCACTTTGTTTGGGAGCGATAATGGGCCGTATTGTGGGGATTGGAATGGAGCAACTAGCGTATAATTATCCACATATTTGGATATTTAGTGAAGCATGTTCAACTGGTGTCGATTGTATAACTCCTGGACTATACGCAATGGTTGGTGCCGCAGCAGTTCTCGGCGGTGTTACTAGAATGACTGTTTCTCTCGTCGTAATAATGTTTGAGTTAACTGGAGGTGTACGATATATTGTACCGTTAATGGCAGCCGCCATGGCAAGTAAATGGGTCGGCGATGCTCTTGGCAAACAGGGCATTTACGATGCTCACATTGGTTTGAATGGTTATCCATTTCTTGATAGCAAAGATGAGTTTCAACATACTACTCTTGCGGCTGATGTCATGCAACCTAAGTAATTGCACCATTATCGTTAAAATATTATATTTTTGTAAAATATCTTTGATTTGATTTTTACGTTTTCTCTTCATAGTTAACAAGTCTAACTATTTTTTCAGACGAAATGAGGCCCTTCATGTGCTCACTCAAGATTCAATGACAGTCGAAGACGTTGAAAATTTATTGAAAGAAACGGAACATAATGGTTTCCCAGTGATAGTTTCAAAAGAATCTCAATATCTTGTTGGCTTCGTGTTACGAAGAGATTTGAATCTTGCAATCGCAAATGCCAAACGTATGACAGAGGAAATTACTGGACAATCATTGGTTATATTTACAAATGGAAACAATATTCAAACTCATTCTCCTCCACCACTTAAATTGAAAAAGATCCTTGATATGGCTCCAATAACAATTACCGACCAAACACCCATGGAGACTGTTGTTGATATGTTTAGAAAGTTGGGATTAAGACAAACCCTCGTTACGCATAATGGGTAATTATTTCCTATTACTTTACGTATTATTTGTTTTGTATACAATATAAGATTATACTAACTTTTTATGGTTACGTTCAATTTTGCAGCCGACTACTCGGGGTTATTACAAAGAAGGATGTATTGAGACACGTGAAGCAACTTGACAACGAAGATCCTAATTCTGTATTGTTCAATTAAAATTTATATAAAAAAATATATATATGAGAGATACAGTGTTTTATAATGCATGGTATCAACCGAGCAATTGGGTACACTATGTCAACAGTATGGTTTTTGATATTTTCATATAACTGTTAACAAGAAATTTATTTTAATTATTAGTGATCCCAAATGAGGATATAATAATAATAAATAGGTAAAACAGTTTTAACTCGCTGCACTATCCGAGTTTTTATATATTTCATTAAGGCAAATCTCAATTTATTTACTATATGTTTAAAAAATTAAAGTTTGAAATATTATGAGAAAGAAAATAATATTAACAGTGCTTAATATGTTTTACAATTCTTTATATTTTCAGTTTTCATGTTGATCGAATGTGTAAAAGTGTTATATTGTATTTGATCATACAATTTTATGATATGGCATGAAATACGTTATATACATCATATTTAAAAACGTTATATTTCTTGAATCTATAACTTTGAATCTTTACAGTCGAAACAGCAAACCAAATAATAACACGTTTAACCGTGTTACATACTTAGGTAGAGAAGCACGTAACGCAACAAATTTTATCGCTTGCAATTTACAAAAATAGTTGGATTTAAATATTAAGAATAATATGAATTTTAGTTTTTGATTATCCATTATGCATACGTATATACATATATGATTGCGATTAATGTAATTTTTCTTGGTTTTGCTTGATACATTTTAAATTAAAATATTCCAAGAACTAACAGAATTTCTATAAAAGATGATCGAAAGAAAATAGATTATTCCATCTAGAATAATTTTAGTCCATGTCCAAGCCAACATATTCCTGCTGATTTAAAGGACAAATTATGAAACTTTAAAGAATAGGAAATCTTTTCTTACACATGAAAAAATTAAATTTATGATCATGTTGATTTTCAATATACATATGTATATATGCAAATATAGTACGACATGTACGCAATATATATATAGACGAATGAACTTTATGAATATTGAGGTTACATAAACGTAATATATATGAATCTTAATATATATGAATGTTAAAATATAAATGTAAAAATAAGTATTATTTAAATATTATTTACAGCAAAATCTCATAAACAAATATTAATAATAAATCGTTATTTTTATTTCAGTTAATTTCCTGTTCTTCTCTCAATAGTTGATCTTTATAAGGGAGATATAAATAGATGTCCAAAGGACGAGAAAGAATATAATTATCAATAAACGAAATATCAAAGACAAAATTATTCATTCACGAGTACGGAGTATCAATTAACGATTTTTAGACATTTCTCGACAAACATTTACTTTTAAGAATTAAGTATTGTATTGTACTTAATGAAAATTGATATCAATCAAATACTTCATCTAGCAAAAGCAACGCTAGAGGACAAATCAATAAGTATTTGAAAGATAGTTTGTAGTTATAGCTATATAGCCTGAGGAACTAGGACGTTTTATTCGAAATTTAGAGTCGATCAAAGAGAAAATCGTAGATGAATATGTGTCACAGAGGAATAGAAGATTCGTGAGAACAATTTTCGGAGTAGCAAGAAAAGAAATAAAGTAGAAAAAGAGGTAATGATGTTCTTAACTCTCTCCCCAAAGCGAATTTCAGGATTTTATATACAGCAGTACATATGTACAAAAGAACGAGGCCTTTTCTGCGAAACACTAAACAATCATCGCCATGTTTTATTGTTTAAAGTCGTTCATGTTCGATTTTCGGAAGAAGAAAAAGAAGAAGAAGAAGAAGATAATATTGGTTGAGAGAAAAAGGAATCATAATGTTTGTTGACCACAGTATCACCTGCAGGGGTCAGTTGTAGCTAGAGTGGGGGATAGCGAAGAGCATTCGTGCAGGCTGGTGGTTCGCTAGTTTCGCGGTAGCGATAACCCCCGATGCGCGTGTGCATGCATGTATTTCGATGTGTTAGGTTTAGATAGATTCGCTTATACAGGGAAAGAGAGACCTCAAAGCCGTTTTCCTCGGTCGTTCAATACGCGCGCGCGCGAAACGAATCGACTTCGTCCCATAGTATCGTCACAGTTCTCGTCGGAGACGTTCGTGATTTTGCACCCTTGTTCAAGTCACAATTTACCGAACTATATGACGAGGGTACACCACGGTTTCCTTTCTTATTTTCCTTCATCTCTATTTCTATCTTCGCCTTTCTTTCCCTCCAGTTCTCTTTCTCTTACTAAATCCTTCGTTTTCTTCGCTGCCTGCTTTCTCTTTACGTTCGCTTTGCTCGTTATATTTAAATACGTGTTAATTTCTATCCTAATCCCATTCTATCCCATCGTTTCGATTTTAACACATAATATCGCGTTCCCCTCGGCTCGTTACTCGCAAATTTATGTGCCTGATTCTTTCTTCCTCCTTATCCCATTGGTCGACACGTCGTTATCATCTCATTTAAGCCCAATTTGGAACGCTATTCAGAGCTCAAGCTTTGAATCTTCTTGGATAAAGCAAATGGTAAATATGATTCGCGAGTGTCATACGTTACTGGAGTGACCAGTAATCAACAGACTGGTTTTACGTCATTCCTTGTTGTTGTCCTATCTTGTTATTCGGCATTGTTTTCTATTCGCGATGCGATCAACCACGGGATCGTGTGTGAACGATATCCAGGAGACGACGTCGCAGGCCAGACCGGATTAGGGGTACATCGATCATCAAGATATCAAGGAAAAATCACGCAACGTCTCTTTCGAGTATACTCTAATACTTCCCTTCTCCTTCCTTGTTTTTCCTCGCTGTCCCTCGTCTCCCGGTTTCCAACTATCTGACCGACTCTTCATCCTTCCTCTCTTTCTTTTCATTATTTCTGCTTTTCTTGCTTTCGTTCTCCTTCTTGATTTTTTTATCACTTGGTGGTGAAACGCGCCGCAGTGGCACGATCGTCATCGACGAAAAAAGAAGGATCTATATACTGTACCGCGACACACATACGAGTTCGCGCTCAGTCAATAGCAGCTGCATCCTTTGAAATTTCAAAAGAAGCACAAACACAAGGGCATATCCACGAGTGCGAAACGAACGCATCTTGATCGAATACGAGACACGACCGGCGATCAAACTAGCGGAGAAGAAATTGCTGCCTTCCAGCCTGCCGTAATACGGTGGTGCTACGACGATATCGAGAAACAGGCCCAGTAGGCGGTCAAACAGTATTATGCGTTTTCTACGCTTTTGTTTATTGTCGAAGGAAGAGATTCTTATGGATGAACATGCACGAGCTGTCGAGTCGCGAAGGTGAAAAAGAATAGAACGGGAACGCGATAAGCTGTACGTAGGAACCGCAACGATGAAAGGTACACATTTCGGTGAGCCGAGGAACCAAAGATTCCAATGATACCTTCGCAAGGTGGCCGTGAGGGATATAAAGGTTCTGCCAACCCTCCGAGCAACGGCTCTGAGGACAATGGCTTCGCTAATCGACCCCGAGTGGCGGGCCTTTACGCGACGAATCTCTTCAGAGAAGAGCCCGTTCGATTCTCGTCAGGAGAGACTACTCGATCTCATGGTCTCACGCGAGATACCCTCGAAAGATCGCCACGAGAGATTGGAAGTCAGAGAAGTTTAAATCTCCCTACGGGCATAGCTGAGGAATTTGAGCTCTTGGATCGGTCAAGAGTCGGGATTTCGAGAACACCCCAGCCATTAAGGAGAGGAGAGACGGATGCTGCTCGTTACGAACCTAGATCCAGACTCGATGAATCCGCCACCAGACGAAGGGATCATTATGGATCGCCACCTGTCGAAAGGATTCGCAAGAGTGACGACGAGCAACAGGAAGAATGCATTGCTCGCTCCGCGTGCAGTACCCTTCGTGTGTCTCTCCTTGAGTTTCCGCGCTCCGAGCAGACAACGTGGATGGAGTCGGACATTGGTGATTCTAAGATACCTGTTTCAACCGATGATCTCGTTGGGAGAAGAGGACCAGATGACAGTTCGACGTTCGTTACAACTTCTGCCTCGATACTTATTTCTCCCGCGAGTGAGACCAGCGAATGCGATGCAATCTCACCTCCGGAAGTGGAGAAATCATCACCGCCACCATATGCGGGCCTCAGTCCGCCGGAGTACACCGGCCAAGAGTACGAGACCAGTGAAACGCCTTCGCCGATTTTTCCAAATTATCCACTGACATCGTACGCGGAAGAGACACATCACAGACGTTCGAGGTCGTCCGTTTCGGACGCCGGGCTTGAATTCACTGCACGCGACGAACATTTAAAGCGTGATAGCCGATTCGAGTCGGAGCCGGAGGAAGCTTTGGCGGAAGAGATCGGCAGATCGAGGCGAACCAGATCGAATTTAGAAAGGTCTACGGACGATGATGTCTCGAGATCTAGAGACGTCGCGAGGCTGCGACCTCCTTTGGCCGCAGCAGCGGGTGTTTCGGCCGATTCTGGGACCGGTGATTCTGGAAGTGCGGAGATCCAAGTGGATCCCCTCGGCATTCCCAGAACAACGACCGCCGGTGAAATTCTAGATGGAAGGAACGAAGTTGAGAATGGCCAAGCCGCTAGTAAGTCGTCCATTAAAACTCCCACCGGGAACAATAAGCAAACTGTGAAACTCTTCACGAAGGAAAGTCTCGACAGGTTGGAAAACAAGACCGTACAACTCGTCAGAGATTATGGCTTTCAGCCGAAACGGCGAATGTCGGTCGAAGATGGTGCGGTGCTTCCAAACAAATTCGAACCTTTCCCAACTGAGCTTTATGGTAGGCCTCTCGAGGAGATTGACAACTTTATCTACGACGAGGTACGTTTTTAAACTCCTGCTCCTTTAAATTATTTTATCGGTTAACCGTTAATTAACTTGTGATATAATTAATTAAACGTTATATATTCAATTCGATTAATATGCAGACTGTGCCGCAACATCGGGGAACCGCTTTACCACCATCAACTCTGCACATGGAAGTAATAGTAAAAGTTCACGCGAACATGCGCACTGTCCTATAAGTAGTTATAGCGAGTTGAGTTATAACTTTGAACTCTTTTTTTACAACTGGACTAATTCTATCAGAAGATGGAGACGGTCGTACTAATCTCGCGTACCTATTTACAAATGGAACTCGATATACGACGTTGAACTTTGCATTCTACGTCTGTGAAAATTTCCATTCGATGATAAAACATCTCCAATCTTCGCATCTAAGCAGGTCATTTTGATTGTATCTCGCGAAGGTATGCAGATATGTTTGTCAAAGAAAAACCTCACTATAACTCGGAGACAAGGTCGTACAGAGCATATGTTTAGACAAACCCTTTTCATCTTTCATGCGCAGAATCCGCTGCCAAAGTGATTCCCCGATGCTACCGGATATCCCTATATTTTAAGGTAGAGAAAGAATAATTATAAGATTAATATGATTTAAATTTATAACATAATTGTAAGGTTGTAAAAATTAATTGCTTGTAAAAAGTAAAACTAATCACCTCGAAACTAGTCGTTTGATTTTTAGTCGTTAAGAGTTTCACTCGATTTTACTAATATCAACCTCGGAGTATGTCATATGCGTCTATTTATGAAAAATAGCAAAGATATCGCTATTTCCTTTTAATTCTTAAAAAGAATATTTCTTCTGGCATATTCGTGGCGGAACATTTGATTATTCATGTATCACTCGTACCGTGTGTTTCAGACATTCTGCGTGGTATCGAAGAGATTTCGTAAAAATTACATTCACCGATTCACGGCGACAAACAGCTGGTTCATATTTTCCCCGTGGAATCCTATAAGGCGGTATTGTATTTACCTAAGCACGAATCAGTACTTCGATTATATAGTCATGGCTACGATAATATTAAATTGTGCCTTCCTCGCCATGACGGAAACTATCGAGGAAGCCGAGTAAGCATTTTCACTGGCTGCGTGCAATTTTTCGGATTAATCGAACCTCTAAAAATATAATATGTCGTTTCTTCTCTTTTGTCTTCCAGATATATATTCTTAGCTATATACACGGCCGAAATGGTGATCAAATCGATAGCCAAGGGATTTGCGCTCAATAAATACACTTACCTGCGAAATCCGTGGAACTGGTTGGATTTCGTGGTGATCACCAGTGGTTATGCGACTATTGGAATGGAAGTAGGAAATTTGGCTGGGTTGAGAACATTCCGAGTATTGAGAGCCCTCAAAACCGTTTCCATTATGCCTGGTAAAAATCTTTAAGAAAGCCGACTTTCTACAGACATATCCCTTTCTTTTCTCTCTTCAAGATTAGAAGAAAATATCGTGTAAAACCCGGCTTTCTATACCGTGTAAGCGACGGAATTGTAAATTGATTTCTGGGGATTGCCGTGTTTCTTTAGTTGAAATTACTTTAAATTATCAACACAAAATCATATCACAAATTTCCGATATTCGTTCGTTCCGATTTAGTTATATCGTCTGCTATGATATACATAATACATATAGATAGTACAATAAATGAAAGGGAGTGATAGTAACGTGATATAAATGCGACAGGAATATGCAGGTTATTCGGCTATTACAAAATGGACTCATGACTCGAAAAAAATTGAGAAATATTGGCGTTACAGTAAAACATAAACAATAAAACATTACCGTTTTGATTGACGTGAAACAGACAGAATTGACGCAATTCGTAAATCAATGAATGATCAACAAATTTGTTATGATATACAAAATTGTCTATCCGAAAAAGTTATAAAAAAAATTGCTTTTGTAAAAAATAATGGGACGAAAATAAGGATAATCGTTTATCGAATATTTTTGCAGGCTTAAAAACCATCATCAATGCATTATTACATAGTTTTAAGCAACTCGCTGAAGTAATGACGCTCACGATTTTCTGCCTGATGGTTTTTGCACTTTTTGCTCTACAAGTTTACATGGGTGAACTTCGGAATAAATGCGTAAAAAATGTGGAATTCAATAATACTCAAGTCGATTGGAGAGAGTACGTATTGCTCGCCGTAATATGTTCTACTTAGATTCCTACATGTTGCTTGCAAAGTATTTATACGGATACATATGTATTAACTTGAGAGACAATGGCTCGTTGACTTTCAAGAGGCATTAACCGATACCTTGTACCGTCCGCAGGTGGACTTGGAACTCGTCCAACTGGGCATTCGATGAAGACGAAGAACCAATAATTTGCGGTAACGCAACCGGCGCCAGGTTAGCCAAACTTGGTTCGTTATTACACGCGACTGCTTTAAATGATATGCCAATTTTAACTCGAGGAACCCTACGTTTTAGGCACTGCAACGAAAGTTACATCTGTCTTTGTGTTGGCCCAAATCCAAACCATGGATATACAAATTTCGACAACTTTCTATGGTCGATGCTCACCACGTTTCAATTGATTACTCTGGATTATTGGGAAGACGTCTATAATAAGGTAATTAGTCAACTTCTTTTGTTCGCACGGATAATTGTTTCGCCAAGGAATCACTATTCACATAACAAGTTAGTTTGCGAGGTATAAAAAGAATTGCTATATTGGTTTTTAGGTATTGTCGGCGTGCGGACCTATCAGCGTCTCGTTCTTCACGGTGGTCGTGTTTTTCGGCTCGTTTTATTTGATCAATTTGATGCTCGCTGTCGTTGCGCTAAGCTATGAGGAGGAAGCCGAAATTACGAACGAGGTATATAATCGTTCTAATTATTTACCTTGAGTTGCTTGTCTTTGACCTTATCTTGTAACTGGTACGAACAGGAACGAAGAAAGGACTTAACCGACCATCGCGAGGACTCGACGTTTAGTTTCGACCCGACAAAAATCAATGTGAAGACGCTTGCCAAAGAAAAGCAAAAGAAATTAGACGCGAGGAAAGGAGTTCTCCTAAGTAGTTACACGCGCAAAAAAACACGAAGAAGAAGACGTGGGAGAAGCACTGCCGGTTCTGGTTCATCTGGTCAAGATAAAGGTGGCTCTGTGCCAAGCAGGTATATCATTTGTCATAATAAAGTCGAATAGCTCGACAAATAGAAAAAATCGTTTCAACGATTTTTATTGTAATTTTCTGTCCGATTAGGTCAGTGACACCAAGCCCGAGCCCAAGTCCAAGACATTCAAACGTTCGACCGTCTCACTTACTTCTACAAAATATTAGCCCACGAACTGTAGAGAATAACGGGGTTCATAGATTGGCGCCAAATCGTGGAATGCTTCATTCTCGACAAGCAAGTAACAACAGTAATCAACACTCATCGTTAGACGACTCAGGCGTTGTCGACGACCACGATGGCGACGATGTCACATCCGTAGAAGAACACGACAGGCGTGACAACAAAGAATCTAGGGCCCATTGGCAAGAGAGAATACCTACGAATAATAACGCCGATGGCAATGACGAAACTAATGCGGGTGAAACGAAAAATGAAACGAATAACGAGACAGAAGTGGACAATGAAAGAGAAAGATCACAGGCAACTCATTCCGGTGGGTATCTTCGTGCGCCTACGAACGTTCCAGTTTCTCTTGCCAGCGGAACTACTAGAGAAATTCGAGTGTTTAAATGCAATGGAGTGAAAACAAAGAAACAGATGTACACCTTGCCGCCAGAGTATCTATCGCACATTGTTATTTTAGGTAGGGGCAACGAATTTTCTTCATCATTTATACATATTCAAAGACAAGATTCGATAATGATGCAGAAAAGGTGACCTCAACTCCAATGACTTTAACCTTGAGATATGTTATAGAGGGGAAGATCCTTAGTAACATGTACTTTGTCCGAGGCGTGGGACGATCGTGAAATGATCGAGAAATTACGTTACGTTAAATTTTTTGGGGGAAATCCTATGAAGTCCAACCGTAATATATTACTATTTATTAACCACTTATATTGTAGTAGATGTAATGCAACAAGTATCGTTTTTCTTTTGTTATAACTTTCGAACCACGATCATCTCACGACTCGGACAAAATGCACGTTACTCATAATCCTTCCCGGAATTTAAAACAATTGGAGTTGATTACTTACTATTACTCAAGATAACATACAACAGTTACAACGATTCGTTTATCGTGGGTTTCAGATGATCTTCCCGATAGAAATTGTGAAAAGTGCATCCAATGCTGTATAGATTACGAGGGTTGGCTACGATTTCAGAATTGCTTATACAAGGTAGGTATGCAAAAGAGGTAAAAGTAGCGTCGAGAGAGGAGCGTCTTCGGATATGAAAGCAAGTATTTCTGTCTAATATAACGAGTTCGATATTCGTTGCGGATATGTTAGTCAAGGTGAATGATAACGAATAACGAACCAATTATTAGTAAAATACGATAAATAAGGCTAAGGATAGCAAACGAGAAAAATGAAAATGCTTGACTCTCGATTGACCAGTGGCTCGTATCTAGGTAGTGAGAGATCCACTATTCGAGTTGACGATCACATTGTGCATCGTCCTGAACACTGGTTTTCTGGCAATGGAACACCACGGAATGAGCGAGTCGATCCGACAGGCGCTCAACATCGGTAATAAAGTGTTTACCAGTATCTTCACCTTCGAATGTTTGCTGAAACTGTTGGCACTGAGTAAAGATTTCTTCGCCAACGGATGGAACAATTTCGATTTGATAATAGTGTCAGCGTCTCTGATAGATCTTACATTCGAGCTGGTAGACGGCCTGTCCGTGATACGCGGACTGAGACTTCTGCGCGTGTTAAAACTGGCACAATCCTGGACGACGATGAAGGTTCTTCTCAGTATTATTATCTCAACGATCGGCGCCCTTGGAAATCTCACCTTAGTTTTGGTGATCGTGATTTACATATTTGCCGTGATAGGCATGCAATTATTCAGTAAAGACTACACTTTGGATAAGTTTTACCCAGATCCGGTACCACGGTGGAACTTTAACGATTTCTTTCACTCGTTCATGATGATATTTCGTATATTATGCGGAGAATGGATCGAGCCCCTGTGGGACTGCATGCGAGCAGAAGAAGAAGACGGGCCCGAGGCTTGCTTCGCCATATTTTTACCAGCTCTCGTAATGGGTAATTTCATGGTGTTGAATCTTTTTCTTGCTTTGCTGCTCAACAGCTTTAATTCGGAGGAATTGAAACAGAAGAAGGAGGAAGTCGGCGATGACTCGAAACTCGCAAGATCGTTCGATCGTATCCGTTCGATTATACGGAAGAATAAATGTTCGCGCTTGTCTCAAGCTGTCGCTAAAGGGAAAGGGAAGGATGCTCGTTTCGAAAAGATCGTGCGACGCGTAATAGATCGGTCTGACAACGAGACTAAATACGCTATTCAAGAGACTGTACTCAGCCTTCCAAAAGATAACGTTTACAATAGATCTTATCAAGAAAGTTTAAATCAGCCCGTTTTTTCTTACGATCCAATGTACTCTCAGTCTCAAACGGAAGAACAAAGATACGGACAAAGGGAGAAGGGAGAAGAGAAAGACGCCTCGCCAGACGACGAAAACAATTATTCGAGTAAGGAAAAAGAGATTGAGGCAAACGAAGGTAAAGAGGAGGAATGTCAAGAAGTCGATGTCGTGAGAGACTCTTCGTCTTCGAACAAAGCACCAGTTGAAGAAAGAGTCGCGATGCTACCTCAGATAGATCCGTTTCCTAGACCCGACGATCGGGTACCAAAACGACCTTGGCACGCGCTTGTCAGCTACGTCGATGAACTAACGGTTGGCGGTAGGAGAGATAGTAAAGGAAAATACATCGATGGTATGGGTTCTTTTCCTGGATTTGGAAGAAGCAACCGACGCAAAGAACCGCAAGATTGCTTTCCACGACAGTGTTATCAGAAGTAAGAACCTACTATTGCACTTCGAATTCCTCTCCTGCCAGCGAATCAATATGATAGCAATACGTTGTGTGTGCAGGTGTACCTGCATCGACCGGTGTATTGCAACAACTATCGGCAAAAAATGGATCAGAATGCGAACAGTGATTCTTTCAGTCGTTGACACGCCTGCCTTCGAATGGATGATCCTAGTTTTCATTTTTGCATCCTCCATAACTCTTTGTTTCGAAGATATTTATCTAGATGATAATCCTTTCTTGAAGAAAATCCTCTATTGGACCAATCTTGGCTTCTGCGCGCTTTTCAGCATTGAGATGTTACTCAAGTGGTTAGCTCTGGGTTTCTGCAAATATTTCACCAGTTTTTGGACAATCTTGGATTTTATAATTGTCTTTGTAAGTAGAGCCTATACATTCAACAGCAGCATCGATTTCGTATCGTATATATGTGTTTACGTGTATGTGTAAGCAGCAGCACATACGTGCGCGCGAGCGCATGCTGTGTAAATTTTAACGTCCATCGTTGCTGCATGGATTTTTCGTTCCCGCTGATCGTAACTATTCTGTTGCGATTTCGCTACTTTTTCTCACTGTTTCCTTCATTTTTATGCATTTCTTTCTTAATCTTTTATATATGTCACCTTGCGGATTCAGGTACGTGCAAAATTAATATGTTGCTCCTATTGCATCCATTTACGGTTGAACTATATTTCTGATGCTTTACGTTTTATTTTGGTTCATCATAATTTCACTAATGTTGCCTAATTTATTTGTCTCTTTTTCCTGTATTATCTGCCACTTTCGATATTTGTGGCGTTCATAACATATTAGTTTTAATATAGCAATTGTAAGTTTATATTTTACAATTAATTATAAAAATTTGTGCGCCTAATATTGTCATATTGATAGACTGATTACACTATTTCCTCCAGTTGCTCGTTATATTCTTTCCACGGGATATTTCCTTAACCTTATAAGAATAAATAACGAATCCCAGTATTTTTATCCGTATAGTGTAAGATAAAAGAAAATTTTAGAAATTACACATAATTATCGCTAACTGATTTCTGCTTAGCTTTGCTTATTCATTGGTCCATATCCATACGTATCATTACTTCGTGCTATTATTGTTTCTACTGCACTTGATGTAGAAGTGTTAAAGTTCAGGTCAGGGTATCCCGGTTAGAATAAGCTTTCATTCAGCCACTTTATCAATTGTATCTTTCTAGATTTTATCTTTGAATTTCAAGGAATGTACGCTAAATATCTAAATATGCGTATTTACCAAAAAATAAGTACAATCTTCACTTTCTATTTAAATACATTTATTGAAAATAAATAAATTATAATTCCCATCAAATATCTGGAAAAATACGAATGATACGAAAAAATGTTTCAAACAAAAATTGTATAGTATCGAGGAGACATTATCTTTTTGTGCTTTTATCTGTTTGATTTTAAAACGATCCTGAAACGTCCTGTGAAGATGATATTAACATTTTTAAACGGCTATTTCTATTAATTAATTTTTTATTAAATATTGCTATTTTTTATTAAATATTGTTGTAGCTGACATTCAGAACGTCTTCAAAAGATTACAAACTCGTGTCTTTAGCACCATTTGCCATCAAAATATGAACTTTAAAATTCAATGTGCCCCTACATTAGAGTTACCCGCTATACACCACAGGGATGTATATTATATAAAGATGTTCCTCACAATGCAACTACTGGTATGCCATTGTCGAAATGCAAGTTCCCCAACAATCTGTTGTTTCCCAAACCCAGTCAGTCAGTTTCGAGCAATCACTTTTAAGTTAAGTAATTCCTTCTATTGATCTTTCAAATTTGAAAGTTTATATCTCGATAGCGGGTGATACAAAATACGTAAGTTTATAGTATTTTGGAAACATCTGAATATTAGTTACAGGAATATATAATAAAAACTGGAGCTCTTCATTAAAAAAATTTTAATGTCATCTTTACAAAACGTTTTTAAGTCATTGCAATATTATTTGAAACATTTTTCCATATCATTCGTATATTTTCAAATATTTGAGCGTTTCTAGTGAAACACGACATACCTTAAGCCTACGAATATGCAGGGCTCAATAGAAATTAATTAAAGATAATTTCATGTAGCTTTTATACAAGTCTTCTTATTTAATGAGACAAAAAAATGTATTCTAACTTTTTGTAAATTTATAGATATGTGTACCATGGATAGAAGAGAATACAGGATTTGACAGAAATAGTGCAGTCCTTAACCACTTGTAAAATGCTTGAAAAGAAACTCGCCAATACTGCTTCGCATGACATTCTAAACACCGTTATTATCGATGTTTCGCTGGCTGTTCATACAAAGTAGCTGTGCAATTTTCGTTTATTCAATTCCTTGCAATTTGAATTTTGTATACAAAATTTGTAAATATGAAAATTTGTAACCGTTTTCTTTTCAGTTAAACAAGCACTAATTACTACATTAAATTTACGATAATATACTGCCAAGCTAAATGTACAAGCAGCATGTTATTTTTTGGAGGTTCGAAGAAACGAACGTGTCTTTTTAACAATTGTAATATAACTTTTCTTGAACAGGTATCAACATTTAGTCTGTTGATAGAAGAAAACGAAAATTTAAAAGTGCTAAGATCTCTAAGAACCTTAAGAGCACTGAGACCATTAAGGGCGATATCGAGATGGCAAGGCATGAGGGTAAGGAATTTGCTGTAGACTATGCTGGTAGATTGCTGGTAGATCTTCTGGGAGCTTGAAATTTAGGAGTATCGGCTGTTTCTTTTTTGTCCTTGCTAGATCGTAGTGAACGCGTTGATGTATGCGATACCTAGTATATTCAACGTGCTCCTCGTCTGTCTCGTGTTCTGGCTGATATTTTCTATTATGGGTGTACAATTTTTCGGCGGCAAGTTTTTCAAATGCGTTGACGAGTACGGCGAATTATTAGATATATCGGTAAGTAGAATCTCTTCTCTATCCTCTTCCTCTGCTTTGACGATGGCAAAAGCAGAGTGCAGTGGAACTCTGTTTATATGAACGATATTTTAGTAATGCCTGATTAACTGAACTCTAGCTGAGCTCCTATTATGTCTGGATTACCGTTGAGCATTAATCCATTTGTATGAATGTTTAAAGAAGCGTTCACTCGATCAATATTATTGTCAATATTTAAGATTCTGAACGTTGTCAACAATATATTGGGTGCCCTAAAATGTTGGAGCTAGACTTTAGGAAAAGACAGACTTTAGGAGCATGCAGCACACATCAAATAAGCAATCCCAGATTTACAAAACGTTTTCTTACTTCAAGTCTGTAAGATAATATTTAAACACGACGTTTTCCAGCAGGTGAACTAGACGTGGCTGGCCTGTAACATGACCGCCTCGTTCGTCAATGTATCGATAGCGATTTAAATCCCTTGGACTTATATCTGTGGTGACATTTAAATTCATGGTCATTCAATAGTAACTCAGTTGCCTCGTTAAATGAGTTCGTACAACGAAAGTTACTGTCAAGAAGTAAGGGAAATGGCGCGGATTTTTTAGCGCGTGCGTGTTCTATTACAAAATATGTTAAAGCGTGTGTTAAAATAAACGGGAAGCATATTGGACACATGCTGTGTAGTTAATGTCTTTCTAACAAAAACATCTTGTAAGTCTAAGACAAATAATTTTCGACCCATGTTTATTCAGACACTTTTGTTTGTTTCAATGAGTACTACATGCTTCTGAGGTTTTAGGACACTCTATATATTGATCAGCTGGACTCTAGAGGATCTGTTAAACTTGATTCAGACTAACGACTATTGTACGGTCAGATCAGGTCAAATCAGGCACAAGTCAAGAGATTTTCATTTGGCTTGAACCGCTTACTGTGAATGTTCTTATTGGATTATGTGTAAACGATTTTGACCGGTACCTAATTTAACGTGATTTGACCGTGATCGCTGGTGCGAATCGTCACTTACATATGAAAATGTTCAGAACCTTAAATACCGACAATGATATTAACAACGATGTTGGGGGGGGGGAGGGGGGAATAGGTGGGCTGCTATTTCTAAAATTTCACAAAAATATATGAACGAGCTGGTTATATGAACCAACTTGTCCCCCGACAGGTTCATATAAACGGAGTTTTGCTATATCAGGTTGCGAAAAGCAAGGAAGGAATATTCGAATCGATGAACGTTACTTCTTAGATTGTAAACACGAAAGACGACTGTCTGAGGAAAAATTACTCTTGGGAAAATAGTAAAATTACGTTTGATCACGTCGGAATAGCTTATCTAGCACTGTTCCAAGTAGCCACATTCGAAGGGTGGATGGAGGTGATGCAGGATGCAGTAGACGCAAGAGGTGTAGATCTTCAGCCTCAAAGAGAAGCAAACATCTACGCATATTTCTACTTTGTGATATTTATCGTTTGTGGCTCCTTTTTTACACTAAACCTCTTTATCGGAGTAATTATAGACAACTTTAATATGTTGAAGAAAAAGGTAAGAAACACAACTGATCAAAAAGACGTTATCAAAGAATAACTCTTTAACTCTATTTCATCGAACGCTGAAACATTTTCTCCATTCCCCTTCTTATCCTTTTTATCCCTATTTTCAGTACGAAGGTGGGGTGCTAGAAATGTTTTTGACCGAAAGTCAAAAGCACTACTACACTGCCATGAAAAAGCTTGGCCGTAAAAAGCCACAAAAAGTGATAAAGCGTCCGATGAATCAAATCCTCGCAATGTTTTACGACCTATCGAATTCACGCAGGTAACGAATTTCAGTTTTACTTGTTCATTTACGTTTCCCTTTTTCTTAACTACTCGTCTCTTTTTCTTTTTTTTTTTTTTTTCAAGAAGCACGACTACGTTTTGCCAATTTCGTTTTATAAACAACTACGATGTTTCCAGATTTGAAATAGCAATTTTCATTTTGATATTCCTCAACATGCTGACGATGGGAATCGAGCATTACGATCAGCCTCATCCAATCTTCTTCGTTCTCGAAGTGTCCAACGCATTTTTCACGACCGTTTTCGGTTTAGAGGCAATCGTGAAAATAATTGGGCTTCGATATCACTATTTCACAGTGCCATGGAACTTGTTCGATTTCCTCCTGGTTCTGGCATCCATATTAGGAATATTAATGGAGGATATTATGGTAGACTTTCCGGTGTCTCCGACACTCCTGCGAGTCGTGAGAGTGTTCAGAATCGGTCGAATCTTAAGGCTCATAAAGGCAGCCAAAGGTATTCGTAAACTGCTCTTCGCTCTGGTGGTTAGTCTTCCGGCGCTGTTCAACATCGGTGCCCTGTTAGCTCTAATTACTTTTATTTATGCCATTATCGGCATGTCAGTCTTTGGTCATGTTAAAAAGCAAGGCGCGCTCGATGATATGGTGAGTAAACGTTATTAAAACCTTATCGTCTATTTCTCTGAATCTTTATTCCTCCGACCACATATTATCTGAACACGACATGCTAATTGATATTTCTCTGTTTTTCTCTTTGTGTTTTTTTTTCGTTTCTTTCTTTCTCATTTTCTGTAGGTAAATTTCGAAACTTTTGGTAGAAGCATGCAATTACTGTTTCGATTAATGACATCAGCCGGTTGGA
This sequence comes from Bombus haemorrhoidalis, assembly GCA_014825975.1. NCBI lineage: Eukaryota > Metazoa > Arthropoda > Insecta > Hymenoptera > Apidae > Bombus > Bombus haemorrhoidalis. The sequence continues at coordinate 215,932 of CM026177.1, forward strand.
ATGATGTGTTAGAGTCTTTGATGGTACAACCACCGGATTGCGATCCTACTCCGACTAGTCGACAGATGAATGGAAATTGCGGATATCCTCTCTTGGCAATAACATATTTTACTTCTTTCATCATAATCAGCTATATGATAGTTATCAATATGTACATTGCTATTATCCTCGAGAATTTTAATCAGGCCCATCAAGAAGAAGAGATTGGTATCGTCGAAGATGATTTAGAAATGTTTTACATACGATGGTCCAAGTAAGAATTGCTTTTGAACAGCCTTTTTATGCATATAACAATACTATCTTTGGTTATGCTTTCAATCAGGATTTGGCATTAACGCATGTAACTGTGATTCGTAGGTATGATCCGCACGCGACACAGTTCATAAATTTCTCGCAATTAAGCGATTTCATAGCAAGCCTGGATCCACCGTTAGGAATTTCGAAACCAAATATGGTCGCGTTGGTTAGCTTTAATCTTCCTATCGCAAAGGGTAATAAGATTCATTGTCTCGACATTCTGCACGCGCTTGTCAAACACGTCCTTGGACACGTAGAGGAGTCTGAAGATTTCCGAAAGCTACAGGAACAGATGGATATCAAGTTTAAGAAACAATTTCCTACGCGCAAAGAACTTGAGATTGTTTCTTCGACGAGAATGTGGAAACGTCAAGATAAAGCAGCTAGACTGATTCAACGTACTATCAGGGAATTCATAACGTGAGTAACTAATCTTCTATTTCTTCTTTAGCACGTTCACTGTGCTCCGGAGCATTATAGGGTGTCCTCTTAGATTTCAAATTTAAGGTTTAAGATTTAACCCAGTCCATATCTCATGTCAATTCGACACATTTTTCACGTTAATAATGATGTTATTCTGTCATTTGTAGAAAAATTGATCCGATCTTTCCTGACCTTTATTTTTTTAATATGAAATGTAAATATTTAAAATTGTTAGTGACAAAACATGCGACAAAAAGGTATGACGGTTGTTACAAAGGGTCCTGTGCGTCAATCTTACATGCATAATCCTTACGTTTTATCAAATCCTTTGACGGTTAATTCGTTGCTTTGTAATTGTTGCACGACAATTATGCATTTATTGTGTACGACCCATTCAGAATGCAGCTAGATGTATATAGATTGTTCTTTAAAATACAACAGAGTTTGAGCTTTTACGATTAAGTATCAACAAACGGTATTTTGGTTGATAAGAAAAACTACTTATATTATATATAGAGAGGAAAATTAATAATATTAGAATTATCAATACAGTGAACGTGTTAATAGTATCTTGTAATGCGGATCGCAATAGGAATTCCATTGTGTTCAGGGCAAAAAAGGAACGTGAAAGGATGGCTCAAGAAGTAGACTCTCAGACTCAAACGTCGAGTCCTGGTGGTGGGAATGAGGGTAGGGGCGGGGGTGGATGGAGTGGCAAAGTATCGGCATTTCTACATGTGCATAGAGGTAGCCGAGCCAGTAGTCGCAAGTCCTCGAGGGCCAGCGACGCCAGCGATTTCAGCGAGCTCGGTACAGCTTCGGCATGGCTTTTTCCAAACTTACCTCTGCTGTTGCTCTCCGGCGCCACCGGTACTCACGAGGACCTGCCTCCTCCCGCTCTGACCGTTTCCCGTCCCTCGCCGACTACAGAACAACAATCGTTTACCGGCTCCTCTGCTACTTCTGCTACTTCCTCTGATCTACACATTAGGTTTGCATTTCTCCTTTTACTCGCAATTAACTTAGGGTAATCAAAAACATTTCGATAATTTATAACGGTTATTCATAATTAAAATCAATTAAACTAATTTATTGATTGTTATACTGCACCTATTTTCATTTTTATTATAACTGTTATGATCGTTGCTTACAACAGATCAATCGGGGGTCCGACTCTCGGCCGGCAGAATGCCGTTGAAAGTTATCCCGATGAGGAAGTCCCCAGTCTTCCTACGAAGCGCAGATCACTTCCGCCAAGCGCTACAACACTCTCTCTAAATACCTTACATCGTGACATCAAAGAAGCGTTTAGCAGACGTTGCGGTAGCCTCCGGAAGAAACATCAACCAACACCAGAACCAGCTCCGCTGCCAATTGAATCTACCGATGTAAGCATACTTGTTACAGAACCCAGTCCAGAGAATTCAGCACCGCCTACAAGACCGGCACTACTTAGACGACAATCCGCCGCCACGGTCGTTCACGTTCTCGTTCACAGAGAGAGTGAAGAATATCGAGATACACAACCCGACAATGCCAGTTGATCTTAGATCGTTATGCTTGACATCCTTCCGAAATCAGTTTAAACAAGAGGCTAGGCTGAAAGCCATCGAAATTTTGCTTCTTATCGCGTTACAGTGACCTCGAGATTCGAATCTCATCCGATTCCCTCTCCTCTCCCCCTTTCTTTGACGCTGTTGCCTTAACATCATTAACATCAAATATTCTTACTATTTCATTATAATATGTACATTTGAGAAGTCTCAATGAAATTATTTCCTAACAGTTACAATAGTAATAACTTTATAAAAATATTTATTCCGATAATTAGATCTTCTTATAAACACAGTACGATTTTTCTTTTACAAAAGCTATTCTAACGATGCTTTTGATCCTAATGAATAATAGTAGTCTATTTTTAGTAATCAATTTATCGCGACGAGCTTACATCTTTTTCTTATGCAATAGAAACAGTGATAGCTGGAATATATATAGTTGAGGTAGTTTAATTGACTCGATATTACACGAAACTCGCATTTCTTCTACCATAATTAAGGGTGATTGGACCAATTTAGTGAAATATATTTAAATTCCGATCCCTTCTTCAAGTTAAATCATTGATACGGTCTACTCGTTATAAAGAGGAATGAATAATAATTACATGGACAAAAGAATAATACTGCCTTAAATAGCATAGATTTTTCATTTGTATAATTATTTTGAAGAAAGAAACAAAAAGGACAAAAAAGAGAGGGAAAGAGAAGATGGAAGAAGGAAAACCAAACGGGAATTTTTAAAGAAGATTGTACACTTAGCCAAGTAGTTGTTTTTCTTTACACATTTAAGGAAACGTAGATTACTAGTACCGCTACTAATTTTATATAATATCAGACATCATAAACAATAACATTTATAGAACGTAAACGTATGTGATGTTTGTCTTATTCAGAATTATCAAGGAAATTACGATATTCCTAATAAGTAATAAGATTACATGCTTATCGCTAACTTAGAATTAATAATATTTCTTTGTTTTCGTTCCATATTTGTTAGAAAGAAAGACTTTCTCTTCTGGACACGTTATACCATTCAAGTAATGAATCGTATATTCACTACGCTAATGATCGATATTTAGCTTTCCGTATATGTATATACGTGCTAACTTTATAATCAATGTTATCTCTTCAAGAATATTGGAGAAAACGTAACGATATTTTCTTTTATGTTGAAATCAAATAACTAACAAAGAGAAACAATAATGTTCTAATTAAGCGAAATTAAAATTTGATGCATTTTTGAAACAACCAGCTTGGAGTACCAATTCCAATATACAGTACAATCTTGTAACTTGTTTTATAATATTATAATTAGCCATATATGTATATATATGCGGAAAACTTGATATCGATCATCTATAATCAACAGAATAGTAAATTTATCGAGAATCCGTTAACATGTATGGAAATCGAACAATGCCCAGAAAGGATGGCTCTCTCTCTCCTCTAACGTTCTTCATAGCATTATTTTGAAAAAAAATGCATTAATATGTTACATTACACATATAATTATACTTACATATCACACGGTATTTATTGCTCAAAAAAGAAGGAAAAAAGGAAGAAACGGAGAAATCATAATGAATTTAAATTTTACTTTCAAATTCATATTGATTTCTACATAATATACAGTATGTTCTGTTTAGCTGAGAATACTCGAATATTTGGAAAAGCTGTATGATATCGAAGGGAACATACTGTGCTTTTATCTGTTTGACCTTGCGATGAAAAACGTATTGCAAAGACGATATTAAAATTTTTTAATGGATACTTCCATTTTTTATTACATATTCTTGTAACTGATATTCAGATGTTTACAAAACACTACAAACTTATGTCATTCGCATCACCCGTTATCGAGATATAAACTTTCAAATTCGACAGATCAATAGAAGGAATTACCTAATCTGAAAGTGACGGCTCAGAACTGACTGACTGTTTGGAAAACATTAGAAAACTGCAGACTTGTCTTTCAGCAGTGCTATACCAATAATGGCATTATGAGAAACATCTTTATATGATATACATCCCCGTGGTGTACATCAGGTAACTGTAATTTTTAAAGTTCATAATTCAATGGCAGATGGTGCAAAAGACACCAGTTTATAATCTTTTGAAGACGTTCTGAATGTCAGCTACAAGAATATTTAATAAAAAATAGAAGTAACCGTTAAAAAATTTTAACGCACTTTTACAGGATGGTCCAAGGTGAAATAGATAATGCCTCCCTCGATACCATACACTTTTCTGTATTATCTCCATTTTTCCAGATATTTGAGCGTTTCTAGTTAAACAGGACATACTGTATGTATTGCTTTTCTTTCCATTTTCTATACAATTAAAAAACAACAAATCAAGGGCAAGCCAATAAATATAGTTACATACAGTATGTACAGTAAGTACAAAAAAAGACAGTATTATAGATATCTTTGTTTTTTTGTTTATTTCATTCAACTAATTATAAAACGAAAAGGATTTATGTAAACCTAACGATGTATACTTGTCTTCGAAGAGAAATCTTATAAGTTTAGTAATTAACAAATTGAAAATATAAACGAATAAGCTAAAATTTCTACATATTTAGAACAATGATACAATTTGTTTTTATAATATTATTGAAATTCGTGAAACTGAATTTATCAATGAATTTATACCAATCTAGAAAGAATTATTTTCTTTTCCGAATAAAATTATATTTAGAACTGTACTTTGTATGAAAGAAATTTTTAAATCTTCGACGATGAGTAGTATAGATATCGCTCATTTACTACAACAAGGACATCACTTGAATAACTTGAATTGTTGATACAGAAAAAGCTATTGCTCCTTGTGTGTACCTCTTTTGGAGTTTCATAAATTAACTTCAAAAATTCACCACATCAGGGTAACAGTTATCCGCTGTTATTTATACTAATAGCTATCGCTGTTGCATCATCATGAAACTATAACAATTTAAAACATTCAAAGTCGTTTTCGCTAAAATCATGATTTTTCTGTTATGTCATTGTTGCAGCAAATGAGCGATATGTAATGTATACATATGTATATATATACGTGCATCATATAATGTATGTATATATATGTACACGTATAAATATAAAATTAATACGTATAAAAATAATTTTTTATTTTATTTTTTCTTTGTTATGCTAAATTTGTGTGACAAAATCATAGAAAACTATGTCATCTAACATCTGTACAACATGGAACTAAAAATTAAGAAATATTTAATGACAGAAAGGGAGAGAGGTAGGAAAGAGCGGAAGGAAGAAGTGAGGAAAAAAATTAAAAAAAAAGATTCACATAGAGAAAGGAACAACGAATTTTGTAGTAATTAGTTACATTTCTAGCGTAACCTTATTGGATCATCTTCATTTATTTATTTATTTATTTATTTAATATTCAAATCCCTAAAATTAAAAAAGTCACATAATTTATTGATTCTTATAACAATAGATCTTCACGTTAACATTCTCATATTTTCCTTTCGCAAATTAATCGTTGCCATTAACACGTCACGACCTCTCGTGGACCTATAGTGCCTATTGTTAGAAAACGATTGCGAGTTAATATAATACGTATACAGAAATATAAACATGTATATTAGATTTTCATATTACAAAGCGTTCGTACATGAAAACAGTACGAGCTAAATTTACGTAAAAATTTCTCGTTAGAACGTACAACGTACGTTACTTTTAGAGTTTAGCATTTAATGCTTAATGCTTGATAAATCTGTTACTTCGCGCGTTGATTATAAGACATAGTTATTAAGTATTAAGGATCACTGAGAAAAAGGTCGATAAGTAAACCAGTCAGAAAGATATGGTTAAAAATGAAAATTTAATATTTCGAAAATATAATTTAATTCGAAATTGTGATCTTTCCAAGACACGCATTGTAAAGCTATGTATCATGTCAATTAAAGGCATAAATTATACTGTATGTTATTCATAATTGGCGCCTATACGCGCGATACGTCTAGATACTACATACAATATTATAAATATATCAAAAAAATAAGAGACTGGACATAACACGCGACTATCTTAAAACTAACGGATAATAAAATTCCAAAAAATTGTACAATCACGCTCGGATATCCACCAGGGATCCGAAATTATTTAGATTATAAACTTTTCTGCGTGTCTGCGTGCTGCGTGCGTGTGTGTGAACAAAATTCGATAAAACAACACCTGCTCAAACCTATACATATTTAAATACACCGTCAGGATGCACTAACCTAACTATAAATTATTATTGCAGCTATCAGCTTTTTCTTTCGACGCTGGAACGTGCGATCGATGTGCAATTCATTGTTAGTTCCAATTAGTTCAACGTTTCTCATATTTTTTTACATAAAAAAGACAGGAAAATGCATCAAGGTGACAATATTGTTCACACAATACAATGAAACAACAACAAGAATCGAATGTTCTTTCATTCGGACGAAAAGAAAAAAGCGTATAATTATGAGAAATCTTTTAAGTAATAATGTTAAAACGAGAGATACCCATTAGTACAGGGTTAATGACAATCGAGATCTTGAAAGAAAATTGCTTTATTCTATTCTTCCAACATTTTACGCAGTTTACTTTGAAAAATTTTAGTATAACTATTTCAAAATAATCAATATCGTTTACTCTTAACAGTCAATACTCTATTGTTAATAAATAATAATTTCAATTTATTACAAAATTAAAATTATCACGCTGTTAGGAATTCACTATAGATGAAAGAGTATAGATCATGTTTTAATATTCAACAATGATGGAGATATAATGAAGACAAAATATAAAGATAAAAATTAGGCAGAAGGAGGGACGAAGAAGCAAGCAAACAGACAGAGCAGAAAATTCTGTACTAGTGTTGTAATGATTCATCAGAAAAAAATTAAAAAAGAGCAGTAAAACGTTCCTTTAGATCAAACTTGTAAATAGTATAATGATCCTTTAGTTTGCAAAAATGACTGTTTTGTCATTTAAATTTATAAACAAAGACTCGAGCATTGTTCTTCCATATATATATATATTAGTTCCAGTTAAATTTTATGTAAATTTCTATTTTCTTATTTGTTTCATAAACTCATTAGTAATATTACATTATGCATTTCAATTTAGTATGCTTTTAAATCATATTTGGCATATATTTAAGTCATACTTTTGTACCTAAATCAAGTTTCTTCTCTAAACCTCTAACATATATAACATACTTGTACAAATGTACTCCTTCTTTATAATATTAACAATGCTCGATATAGTTTATAAGCTAATACGAGCAAATACTGAATTTTGAAATACAGTCTAATCAAATCTGACATTATAACACAAATGCTAATGATACTAATAAGAAACAGGTGAATAATAAGAATGTTAACCATGTATGAATGATATTATATAACTATTGCTAAGAAATAAATTGTGGAGTTTATCATTGACATTTGTTTAAATATTGTAATGTTACTGTTATGTTAATCTAAAAAAATTTATTTGTGGTCTAAAACTTTACATACAACAATTAAATATATAATAACTTGGAGCTATTCATTGAACTATAATCATTATTCTCTAATAAATTTTTATTTGGTTGAAACTCTAGTACGCTTGTTCCATGAAAAGTTGGTACCATAACTACGAGGCTTGGGACTATTAACATTTGGTTTCTGAATATAATATTTCCATCCCATCTTATTACAATGTGCAATAGCTTCTTCCTTTGTACTAAATGCTACCTGAAGATTAGACAAAGGGTCTCCACTATGAAGCAAAATGTATCATTAATTAAAGTTTCTATAAGTAAAGTTTAATATATTATATGATACTTACGTGGAGGTCCATCCCATAAGAGGATTCTCCCAACGTTCACGTGTATCAAAGTCCAATTGCCAACAATTTATGTTATTTGTTCCAGATTGCATAGCACTTTTTGCAGGACAATAAATACGTACTCTACGAGTTTTTATATGAGTTTCTGGAACTCCTGAACAACAACCAACATCTTCGTACTCTGATACAACAATTAATGTTTCTTCCCTAGTTTTTTGAGCCAAGTATTCTTGTTCAGACTTCAAGCCAGTTTTGAGTTTTTTTGATACTATTATTTCACTTTTTTTTTTAGTATCTGCACCTGTATTTGCGAAAAATCTTCTTGTTAATCTGTAAACCAAATTAAAAAAAATTGATTTTGTTCTTTTCCAAGTCTCCTAATTGTAAGATTATATTTAGGTGTAGATGTAATTATAAAATGTTATTACATATCATTCTTTCTAATTTTTTTATTTTTAACAAAAAAAAGAAACATCATGGAACACAACCAACCCATATCTTGTAGAATTACTGCCTGGACATAATAACGATAATATACGAAGTGCCATTTTGAATAATACAGGTTAAGGTGGTACACTCAATATTGTTATAGTAGTTCGGTTAACTAAAGAAACTCTTATTGAGTAATAATTTTTCACGCATGCGTTAACATATGTAAAAAATAGTAATATGCAATAAATATTTGTAATTTTATAAAAATACTTCGCACTATGATATTATAAAAATACTATACTTCAATATCATTTAACATTAAAAGACAATAGTACTTTTGTGCATCAATAGATTATTTCTGATATCAATTTCACTTGACTCTATGTCCCTATTTCAGGAGATGCGCAATAGAAATGTACATGTAGTTACGAATAGCGAATTGAAATTACGACTAAAAGCACCGACGACTAAAGGTACAGAATAAACGTAATATTCGACGCTCTTTTGTGTCTCACGCCCCACGTTTTCGAATTCGCTTTTCAAGAAAACTTATTTATTGATTGAATTTAAGAAATTATATAAATAGTGTACGATTCATACTTATTTTTACAATATAATTATTGTATAAGTATTTAATTAAAACTAGTATAAATTAATGGTCATGTTTCATGCAATATTTTAGGAATTAACAATCTGCAGCTCTTGTTACAATAGAGATACATTGGTTGGTATATCTTGAACGTAACTACCGCAATCTTTTTTGAATAATATTAATAAAAAAAAAAATTTACTTGGTATTATTGAAATTACTAAAATGGTTTAACG